>VBVR01003317.1:0-18107 GCA_011638315.1 Tetramorium parvispinum
TATATATATATATAATAATAATATAAATATATAATTTAAAAAATATATATATTACTAATTTATAATTTTTATTATTACCACTATTAAATTACAATTTAATGAATTTAATGTAAAATTAAAAAAACTTTTTTACTAATATTGTTACTATACGTTAAATATTTAAAACAGTTGTAACGAGTGTAATGATTAAATATTGAGTAGATATAATGATAAAAAAATGTATTACGTTTGGATGTGGCGCTTAAAAATACAATGTAATGTAAAGGCAGAATAAAAATCTATTGCAACATGTCACAAGAATAATCAACGGAACTAACACTATGGACAGTCACATGTTTCAGAATTTGAAAGAATATTGGCACGAATTTCAATTTATCTATCCAAACAGTTGTAAAAAAGATATAGTTACGATAATCGTCTGATTCATTTCCGGATTACCGCCGATATAGGCGACAAACACTGGTTTTACTTAAGGTACAAGCGAACGGAACTGGGGTACAAGTGCATAAAATCCGTGGCTGTATATAAAAATGAATAGACACGACGTGGTGTAACCGAAACTGAGATCAGGCTATTCGTAACCACGCGCACGTGCAATACGGAAAAGGATTTTTCCATATAGGATGCGAGACGTGCGCGGCGCGGCGCGGCGCGGCGGCCGCCATGAATAGTGCCGTTGTAGCTACATGCAAATCCCGGTAAAACGGGAAAATAGTAAACAAGAAGAGAACGTACGTTATCCGGTATCAGAGCATTATAGTTGCCTTGTCGTTAGGTGAATCTCATGAACGCCGCAACTGATGTAAGCCGAATTCAGATAAAGCAGCTCCACAAGCTCGCGCACAAAGCACGAGATTAGTCGCGAACGCGTAAAACTTACTTTCTCGGGAACATGTACATAGATATAACGTATGCAGTGCATTGACATCCTTATGTAACCGAACTGTTTCATTGTGGATTGTTTGGAACATGATAAGAGATTTACGAGACTTATTCATTCGACATTTATCAACGCGAATTTATGAACAAGCCTCCAAGTAAAAGAAAATAAAAATGGAAGAAGGAAAATGAAAGCTATTGCATAATAATTACGATTGTAGAATATCTTTTGTTAACTAATCTTTTTCCATAAAATTAATAAATACACATATGATACACAAATACACCATTAAAATGGAATCAGACAGTTATTTTTATTTATAATTTAATTTTCTTCGATTCAATCAACGCAATTTCTTGAATAGTTTTGAGAAAATAAAAATTTTACTCAAGACAATATAAATGAGGGTGATTTCTACCAGTTCGAATAATCTCATGCTAGCATTTTACTCACAATTGAGAAAATTATTGAATGGAGAACGAAGTTCATCTCCTGTCCTATAATTATTCTTGTCAATGACGTTAGCGGTGGGTGAACCATTTTAGCGGTGTTTCCGATGGGATGCACACCGATCAAGGGATCTCTGTCACAACGTCAAGCGCGACAGCTCAACGAAAAGAAGAACGAAGAGAGTGAAAGCTTTATTTATATCCGTGACATTCTGTTTATTTTGGCTGACAGACTAGGCTCGCTCCGGGTTCTAGCTAGTAACGGGCTCTAGATGATGCCTTCCTTGCGAATCCCGATATTGTTTCAGTCCGATTACGTCATGTTTTACCAAACGTGAGCCTCGAAATTAAGTTGGATGTTGATTTTTTCACGGAAAAAAACGATTACGATACGCGCTAATAGTCGCATATTACACGATGTATGAGCGTATTTGTCTGCGATTCTCAATCTCTTCTTTAAACTCTTCAGCCTGTTTCTCTATCTTGAACCTGACACTAGTCGACGCTCACGGTCTATCTTCAGTCTGCTATCAGTCAATGTGTATACAAGAATAAACTTCACAAGGAATAAAGTCAGCGTTTCATTTATCAATAATGTAAACGAAAGATGAAAAATGACATTATTCTTCTAAATTATTCTAAAGAACAGAAATTAAAAAAACTTTTATAATAACTACTGAACTCTGAACTCATCTGGGTACAATCAAATTAACAAAGTCTAAAATATGTTGTAAAATAGATATTGAAAGCTATTCCAATCTATCACGTTTAAATGTCTTTTAACGAGAAAAATTAAATACTTTTAATTATTTTGTTTCTTTGAAACAGTCTCGGAATAATTATAACGGATTTGACATGACGTGAAAATTGTTTGAACATAAATAAAAATTAATTTGATCACTATCATTAATCATTTTATCTATTATTTTATTATAGAATTATTAATTTAATTGTTAATTTTATTTCTATATGTTTTGATTCGACTATTTAGAGATTTCTAAATGGAGAAAGTTTTAATTCAGTAAGTTTAAATTGAACATAACCAATTTACATCTCATTTTTAATCTTCCTGTGTGCATTTTGATTGCTCTCTATATTATCTTTTCGCGCGACGAATAATTTAATTATTTTTCGATCCTGATACAATTCTAGCCAGTGCTTTTTCATTGGCGAGGTATGATAGATAAATCTATAATAGATGGATATATCTTTGAGTTTTATTCAATAGTCTAATTGGAAATATCTTTTGGTCTTATTTATCTCGCTTTATGCGATCTCGAGTCATCAGTAATTCCATTTTTGTAATTGTCCTAGTGTAGATACATTTCATAACTCAGCCAACAAAAATTTCACATCACAGTCGAAATTGTCTGTAAAACGTGTGATTGTCAGTTTCGAGGATTCATTGAGAAAATGATAGTCTCTACAAATTATAGTCCGACTTATTGTTCGTGTCACATTGTAATAATAAATTTTATGTCACTCTCACGCATTCAACTCACTTGCGTTGGTACTTGCGTTATTCGCTATTCATGTTTATTAAACGTTACGAAATGTTACGTATGGACATTATCTTTTGCGCACGCAAAGAGCTAAATTGTTTGTTGTATAATCGCAAATTGTAGGAAATGTATTGTTGTTAGGAACAATATTGACTGGTTTTTTCCACTGGTGCCAGTCATTGCATGATTGTTTTCTTAAAAAAGTATTCGTGAGCACTATTAATACTGTAAACAGTCACATCATAGATGAAATTAGGAGAATGAAAAATTATGCAATTAACTAATAGCAAAGTGTTTCAACAATTACCCGCTTTTAATTGATCGACTTCACGTTAATAAACCATCACGGTCGATTGCATCAAGCAGAAGGAAATAAATGAAGAAGTGCTGATTCCACGGAGTAACTAGCGCATCGTGCGATGCTCGGTTTGAAACGTGTTTCGAGGAACGTTTCTGCGCTCGCGGAAAATAGCGCCATGGAGTGGAGGCAAAGAAAGCGGTTAGTCTCGCGCCGCAACCATCGGTGATAAGCTTTATCTTATCGGACAGAAGCCCGGTGAGTCAGCGATAGCTGATTCGTAAGCAAGACACGTACCTGCCGTAATCGTACTTCGTCTTTCGCCTCAGTCGAATACCTTATCTATTGTTTATTGCATTCACGCAAAAACCTCGTATGGCGCGGCGTTTTGCATTTGCAGCGATGGCGGTTCTCGATGGTGGAATCGTATTAGCATGTGAAATAGACGAAGCGCGCTCATGCACTTCGCTCGCTCGCAGAATTTTCGCTTCGTCGCTGTACTTGCAAGTAGCGATACTTTTCTTAATTTCTTGAAATGCTGCACAGAATTATGCAAATTTCATTGTCATTTTATGTAAATCGTACATTGATTATGGATATATGCATAATTTTTTGAAAAGTTGCCAGAACTATTGTTATCAAATAGCTTTATTTTTTTATATTTATTTTATTAACTTATTGATGTTTGTAAATCATTTTATGTAATTAATTTGTATATAAAAATGTGATATGTAATTTTGAATAATAATGAAAATTTTGGTTAATTTAATTTTCTTTAATTTAAAGCTATAGTTTGAAGACTTTTGCTTTATTTTTGGGGACATTTTTCGGAGAATTTATTTTTCAGTATGTTATCATATTTATTTTTATGATATTTTTTTATAACACACTGCAGAAAAAACATACTGCTATGCAAATAACAGAGCACCAATATTACATATATGTAGCGATAAAACATATTTCGGTCACTGACAAGTGATAACAGCCTTCTAGTGTCGGCCCTTTTCGCAATGATTTATTTTTTCTCGATAAAAAACAGGAGCGTGCAACATGCTTGAGAGCCATATTGGCGCGTGCCGCATTACGCCACCAGACGCGAATAATATTTTTAAGCCTTTCGAGATAACGTCTTCAGAGAAGTGTACAACGAACAGATTCTCTCGAGTGGCTGTTTCTAAGCATGGCTGTGCTCCTGCATGCACTACCGCGGCCGATAAACATCCGGCGAATCGACGTTTCCACTTGCAAAAGAGCGGTTGTTGTAACAGCGTCAAAGGAGAGAACTGGATGGAGCTTATAACACGCTTTGTTCGCGTTTGTCGTTGAAAGTTCTCGCGATATCGATTCCAAGCGCAAACAACAACGCAGCTTTTAATAGGTCTCTCTAACGCAAAATATTTATTATATTTTTTCCTTCTCTCGTCCATAACATTTTTATAAAATAAGTATCATGAATATCTACACAAAAATATATTTTTGTTGAGTTCTTAAAGGTTAAGATCAAAACTTTCTGTCTCTGACAAAGAAAGAAAAGATGATATTAATATATTACTTAAAAATATTATTCATTACTGAAATTGAATTATTTATATAATTATATTTAATATAATTTAATGTTAGGCGAATAAACTAAACTTAAGTTGTTATAATAATAATAATAATAATTGAATATTAATATTAATGCTTTATTAAACGCGAATAGAATTATATGACGTAGCTTAATATCAATACCGAACAATATGATATTTTGTATTTAAGTATCTAGCACATTCATAATTAAATATTCATATAAATAAAAACATAAATGCACAAAATAGGTTAATATCAGTATTGGATAATACATATTTCATATTTAAATATGTGATAATGAAATATTCATAAAAATCTTATTTCGCATATGTTGGTTTATGAATAATTCTCGATATACATGTCTTAAGAGAATATTATAATAGAATTCGTCTATGAATATACGATAAATTTTGTCAAATTTTTATTCTTTAGAAATATAAAACAAAATTTTTTTAACATGTTTCTTCACATATAACTTTGTTTAATTTTTTTGTCTTATAGAAACAATATAAAATGCATCAAATTTTAAATGTATGAAGATCATTTAAAAAAAAATATAATAAAGTTTCTTATTCTATTCATACTCGTATTATGCATATTATCATCTTCTAAAAGAAATTATCTGTTTACCATTACACAATATTCAATTTAAAAATTATACTGTGTTCGGTAACTAAAAAAGAAATTAAATTATTCTTCGATCACGAAATTTTCTACAAATTCGAATTATTTTTATTTAAAAGTATGCATATTTCTCAACATATTAAATAAAAGAAGGTTTTTCTTTATACGAACAGAATTTATATAAAAGAAAGAAAACATGAACATATTTTATATATTATTAATGTGCAAGACTGCACATGTGTCGTCTTCTAGCACTTTTGTGCTAAGCATTGTGCAAAGTTATGCAAAAATAGAAAACTTCTATTCAGTTGAACATATGAAAGTTAAATCGTTTTAATAACAAGAACAAAAGCGTTACTGTCTGTAATCACTACAGTAAAATGGAGCTGCTTTATAATTCTCATTCTTTAGATCTACATGTACGTACACCTGTTCGTAGATCGCTACGGAACGCTGTAACAATTAATGATACGGCTAAAAATTTCTATTGTGAAGTATTTTCTCATTGTTCGGCTGTTGCTTTTCGAGGGCCTTCGAACAGTTTTTTTTACCGGTTAGCTCGACCGCTTTGAAGTTTCCTCAACGCTTCGGTAGAGCGGTACGCACAGCGGCCACTGATCTGGCGCTAACGAGACTCTATTTGGATTCCTGAATATGCATAGAGCAAGCGCGCGAAGTGCTGGAAAGTAGATCATGAGGATCACCGAGTAAATAGAATCCACTTTGGTAAGCTTAAACCGCGACTTCGAATCGAAGTTTATGCACGGTGTATACTTTGCGAGATTAGCGGGCATGTATTTATAAGTTAAGCATTTCGAATGTGCCTAGGCGCGATTAAATTTGGATTATTTAATTCTGAGGCAAACGGCAACCTCAACGATTGCAAAACGTTCTACAAGAGTCATCTATGCTTTGCATTAAGTAGATTCGCAATTTCGCTAATTAATGTTAAAATATACTTTAAAATATTTAAGATATTTATCATCATTTTTTGTCTGATGAATAATCTCTGAATAATATATCAGAAAAATTAAATCTCAATAAAAATAAAAATAAATTACAATACAATAATTTTATATGCTTTAATATATTTATCTACATTAACACGTTTAGTTTATATGGAAACGAATGCTTTCTCTCCATACACATTGCAATATAATTTGAAATTCATATCATTGTTGTGAAGAAGTAAATGAACGTATAAATAAGAATACTGAGCCCGATTTTTAAAACTGTTCGATATGAATTATTAATTAACGAAAGCTGAATAATAAATGCATTCTTTCGGTATTTAGAAAATATCAATTCATTGGCTTGACATTTGGGAATTATGACATCTGGCATATATAGGCTACGCTCATATAATGCTCAAATGTTAAACGCCAAATATTTAAGTGCTGAAACTGTAATGATAAATTTAGCAGGTCATGTCTTTCGAGATAATATGCAGCAATGCATTTGACGGTGCGTGTGCACATCGGGAACCAGGTTGAATCCGTATAACGGGTAATCCGACCAGGCGATTAAAAGCGGCGGTTGTATGCAGTGGCGTGACCTATTGCGGGCCGACAATGCGTGTCCACGCATTTATGATTCGGATATGCGTTTGGCATTCGTTCCGCGCGCACGGAGAAATATTTTGGCGTTGCCATAACGTCGCGCGGATCGCCGTAATGACTCGACGCTCCGGCAGGAACCTGCGTAAAAATGGAGAACGCGAATTCGAAACGCAAATATCGCTGCCGCTGATAAAAACAGACCACGGTTTATCACGCGACAACGATTTTTTTTTGTGGTATTTCTGATCGCCCGAGTATAGATTATTTTTGTTTCGCCCGCACATTCAATGTATTCTGCAGTGACCAGGATGTCAACCCCGTCACTGGTTTATACCTCGGAATAAACATTTTAACAAATGCGAAACATACTGAAAATATTTTCGGACCATTTCTCAAAATCGTACCTCGTTTCGAAATTAATATCTCCCATTAAATGTTTTCTTTTATTGCACAAATACGTAATAGAATCTAAAGAAGCTAAGAACTTATTGCGTGATAATTAATTGGATCATAGTTATTGAATTATAGCAATTACAAGCTTGACTTATAGAGCACATTATCAATTGGAAAAGATCACTGGTAATTAAGTTCCCCCACCAATGATTACGTGTGCTTGTTGTACACGACATGCATTCGCAAAAGGGGTATGCGCGTACTAACTTTGCAAGTGACTACTGCGTAAGAAAAACAGATGCCTCGGGAATAGAGAGAAGCTATGCAAGTCGACTGGAACCGGGCCAATCACTTATATATCGCCGTGTCTACTAACACCTACTCCCAATGTTCGTGTTATATTACAGTCTGCGCGTTTAACGCCTGCTGCATAATAAAATCGTCTCTCATCGGGACACTAAATATCGCTAACCACGAGATACATGTACGCCGTCCGGCGAATGACAAACATGCTACACATTGCTAATAAATTACGCTATGTTTTGAAAGTTTCAAAACGTAAGATGAACTATCTGTATATACATAAATATATATATACACACATGAAATTAATTGATAAAGAATACATATATTTTGCGTAAATTGAAAGGAAATAAAGTTATCAGAAAATAAATTTTCAATCATTTAACTGTCAAAAAGATAAATATTCAAATATAGTGTATAGATATTCATTATAAACAGAACATATATTCATATATTAAACAATATTGTGCAATAATATATGTTTTTGCTAGTTTCTAACAAAAAAATGAGAAGAAATAAATTTATTTGTAAGAATTAATGCATGTACATATATTACATCCCGATTTAGTCAGAGAAAGGCTTTCAATCGTTATAAATGATTTCGCATATGTAAAATCTATTTCACATAATAATCTTTCCCGATACAATAAATGCATGCAAACCAGCTTTATTTCTCGTAATCGGTCGCAATCCTCTTCTGACTAAAGAGTATTAAGCGATTTTATTTATTATACTTGACGGATACATATTCTCTCGACAATGATCGACCATTTAAACAGTGGATATTGACTGCGCATAACATTAACGGCGTAATATTCATTTCGGAATTATTATTCATTTTGACAAAGCTGGCATTTAATGTGCTGCGAAAATACTTCAATGTAGAAATGTAGAATCTCAAAAATAATCAATATAAATTTCATCAAATAAATAATACTTTTGATAAAATTCTGCTGCTTATTTCGCATTCGTAATGCACATAAGAATTAATAACTTTAATACACATTCGAGTGAGAGTTTCATTATCTATACATTAGTTACGAATATAAAAATTAGCAATACAATGGATACAAAATAATTGGAAAATAAATTCAAACATTGTTTATGACAATTGCATGAATTTATAACACAAAATTTTAGTGTAAATATCTAGCTTTAAAATAATAGAATTTTCAATGCATTTCATTATTTATTTTTTTCTAATATTTATTTATTGAATTTTAATATTTCTTTCGAGATGCTTAAAGATTTTAATTTTTTAATATTTAATATTTCAACCATTTTAACTGTCTTAAAGTATATAAACATGACTTTTTAGATTTTTTTTCGAGGTTTTCATTTCTCACAATCAGTTTCATTAAGTCTACTCCAACATAAAAGCTCGCGATCTTTGTCGAGTCTAGAGAAACATGACGTAATCTATTCTTTAGAATAGCCATTTCAATGTTTCCCTTGAGCTTCCCTTAACGATCTTTCGAAGACCGACGACGACATGAAACTTGCCCGAAGCCGTAATCTTCCTTTATCGAGCGACCATAAATCCGGGCACGAAATGACGATCTCGATTCCAGGATTTCGTTAACCGATGAGAATGCTGGAGATGGAGGACTAATGAAGCAGGTGTTGCCAGGAGGAAATAGCGACGCGAGTAACACGGTAGGAATCCCGGTAACCCAACACTCGTCTACGTCTCTGTTTATCGCGGCTCAACGACTGTGAAACGTTGCCAAGTACAAAGCGTAGAAGGAACTGCATTCGTTACCGTGACGCGTGCTCCCGCGTAAGGCTGTAGTTACGGATTACATCATCGTCTTCCATTTTCTTTTGAGCCAATGAGTTCTAAAATACGTATCGCGAAGATCTACGGCGAACCGAACACATTTTAACAGACACAAAGAAATCACAAAGGCCCAGAAAATAGATTAATTCTCTATTCGAGAAAATGGCAACAGCAATAACAATATTAAACTCAATATGAATCCAATAATTTGCCGATATTTTATCAATATCGCTATCGATACAAAAATTACGATTGATCTTAAAATAATAAAATGAAAAGAAAGCACAAGTAATAAATCATCTGCAAATATTTTCTATTGGAAATTCATAAGAAAAATCTTTTGTCGAAATAAAAACAAGTTTCACTAAATAGATAAAATAAGATAAACGTTGTTTGTATTAGAAATTGCAGCACAAAAGATTCAGTGTGCAATTACTAGAAATGATTATTAAGAATTAGGGTAAAGAATAATAGTCTTCTTATACTTGCACATATAATCAATGACAAATGTTTTTACGTATGCACTCGTAATTGGAGCTCAAACGGACGGTATCCGTTCGACTGTAATGGTCTTTAGCTGGACATGCGACCTATTTGCAAGAAATTAATCGCCAACGTTAATATTCATGTCAGCGGATCCCAATGGTATCGTTTATATCGCGACCGTCATGGAATTGGTTTAATGTGAAACGAGGTAGAAAGTATACATAGACGTATATTAGATGTGGTATTTGCCATTGCTATTGACTCCGACGTGCGTGTAAACACAAATCGCTGGCATTTCAGCGGGACGGAGCGGGAATTAGATGCAGCAATTGCATCGAACCAATACTGTTTGTGTCAAAACGCCGACATTACGCATCGATTGCCACAGCTCACGATATTTGACTCTCTACTTTCGCTCAGCCATTTGACAGACGAAATAAAGATTTGTTGCGAGTCCAGATGTACGATACGCAAGTGGAAATAAAGAATTGCATTTATAATGTACGTGTAATATAAATATAAGAAGATTCAGTAGTTTTGATTGTTGCGAAACGGTGTATCGTCTATTTAAATTTTTGATGGTCACAATAATCTTTGACATAAGCAAATCTTACAGATATACTTGATTTATCTTATTATTGAAACATATTTAACCGGATATAAGAGATATCTTAAGTTCAAAGATTATTTTATTCATATTACTAATATCAAGCTCTGTTTGTAATATTGAAATTACATCCGACGGTTACATGTTTGAAACGTTATACATATATGTATGATTCAAGATTTTTTATCTCAAATCCAGAATACATTAAATGCTTTTTACGACACATTATTTTTATAGTTTCTAAAGAATTAACTTTGTTCTTTATAATGCAACAAACATATATAGATTTTAAATTATATATACATAAATAGAACATTATATCTTTTATATATTTAAATCCGAATCCAGTGTAATCAACACACGAGTGTGTGTGTATGTACATGTTTAATAATACGAAAAAAATAGATTGTAGATTTAGATCAGCTCTAGTAGTATTTCTGAATATCGTTTTTCTGAAATTATAAAAAAATCATAAAAATTCAATTTTTATTTCCTTCTTAAAAAGATCCGCGATATAATAAAATGGAACACCAACGAGCGTTCAATTCTTCTCGGGACGATCTCACGTATGTATATTCGTCTGCAACGACGGAAACCGAGATCGATAGAATCGCAGGAAGTCTGCGTCAGAAATTCAAAGGAGATTTCTCCAAATGTCGGCGGGCACACGCGGTTGCTTGCATACGCGCCAATGCACGCGAGGATTCTCATCGATTATGTGCCAGGTTAACGACGACGAGCACGACGACCACGACGACGGTGGTATATGCGGGCGCGTATAAATAATGCATCATCGTGTCGTTCGAGGGAGGCAGCCCACAAATATCCATGAAACGTCGATGGCAGCGATGACCTCGTGGCACTCGTGGATCGGTAGTTATCGTTCAACGCTCGTCGCATCTGGAAATATTCATGTAAAGAATATTGTGACCATTATTTTTAGTTCAATATAAGATATTTTCAATAAAATAAAATTAAGATGGCTGTTCTTAATTCGATAGAAGCTGAATAACGCGATATTATTCATTACTTAATAATTGAAAATGCTGAGAATAATATGGAACAAAACTACAACGAATAAAAGAGCAGAAAATTTTATATTTGGGGAGAACTGAAAAATTTTTTGTCATTCAAATGACTAATTCATTTATCATTCAATAATAAATTTACAGAGATAATAATAGTTATTAAAATCGTCTACATTTATCATTTAATCTAGACATTTTATAAATTCTCAAATTTTTATTTTAATTCTGAAGTAGAAAAAATAGAAACTAAATTTATTTGTACATTTATAATGGAATACTAATGATGACTTACGAACATACATCCATATTGGCCATTAAATCTCTTACCATTTTAGTTATATTTTTGTATATATTTTTTATTTATATTTTAATTAATTCATTAATTTTCCTATTGTATATATTATTAATACATAATTTTTTATTTTGTTTTATTTAATTATTCCAGATATGAAATTAAAAAGAAGCTGATTCTTTGTCCTATTTATTTTCAGCTTGAAAACAGGCATGTTGTAAAATGGTAAAGCAAATTATTTTTTTATTTGATTTAGTCGTTTCCTCTTTTACTCATACAGTTCACGTTATTGCATATATTGATATACTCTCACATCGTGAATGGAGTTCGGTTAACCGACTTTTGATTTTAGCGTAGCTAGCATGCAAATTCATAGCTAAAAGTGGACGAGTTTGGGCAGAATTTGCACGTGCATTAAGTTCACGAATTGATGCAGAAATAGCGTGAATCGAAACTAATTTACGGAATATTGTGGCGTCTAAAAACAGGGTTACGCCCCGTTATTCAATTTATCGGTGTTTTTGCATAAAACCAAGAAAAACAGTGCATCGTCTGGCCGCAATGTTTAGCCAATTGTTTATGTTGCACGCATACAACATACATGCTCGCTTTGTTTGCAAACGCCGTGGTAACGATGACGCATATTTGGCACGAACTATCCAATGCGCCTGAAGAATTGCGTTGCACAAGACGATACACGGATCGCATTTTAATACAGCCGTTAGAAAAATCGAAGGGCGATAGAAATCAAATTTTACCTGATGGCAAAATCAGGATTGAAACACTTTTTCTGTAATTTATGTTCACAAATTATCTATAATTTTCGGAAATCGTTTCTCTTTTCAATATACTGTAGCTTTCAATTTAAAAAAGATGCCATTTGATGAAATATTTTGTAAACAATATTTGCGACAAAAGTTATGGATATTTCGAACGGACTTATTTATTTCCGTGTATATGCGGAATGCGTGAACGGGTTTGGCAAATATTTGGTAAAAGTCGGTCTGCGGGTTTTTGGCTTCGGTCGTGAACTCCAAACATGATCCAACAGGCGGCGAGAAACTATTTCGTTACCTGAGCGGAGCGGAGCGGAATTTAGGTTTTCCACTAGTTTCAAGGAAAAGTTCCATCGGGTTCGACGACGATGCAACTTCCTTCGGCAACAAAGCGACTATCCGGCCGCCACGGGCAACAAATAAATACCCCGGGGGATTACTCACGATAATCGACAGTGTTCGTGAGCAATCGAAGTTTGGCGACTGTTGGACCGTAGCGTTCTCGAGTAAGAGTGATTAGATACGAGCGTCGTATACTCCGTACACCTCGTTAGCATTCGTTGCGTTTAATTCTCAATTAGGACGTTCCTGTGATTTTTGGCATTTCAGTTACTATTTAAAAAATTTAATTGTGATTATTTTCTTTATTATTAATTAAATTATGTATATAGATGCTCAAATTGTCCTCCAGAATTTTAAAATAATATCTCCTACATTAAATTATTTTAAAAAGATGAACATTACGATTACTTACTTCTTGAATTTCTTTCATTTTCCTTGAATTTCGAATTTTAAAAATATAATCTATTTTTTTAAATCATGTGTATACATGCACATGCAAAAAATATCTTTACACTGAAAAAAAAATTCAGGTTAAAAACGAACGAAGTAGAAAATCTTGTAGAATTGATCATATGTTCTGGTTACTATAATAGGAATTCTGGTTATTATAAATTATAAAGTATTGAGTTCTGTTATAACAACCCGAATATTTAATCAATCCTACAAGTTATTTCTGATTCGTTAGTTTTTAACCAGAATTTTTTTTCAGTGCACCATTTTCATTCTTAAAATATCGCCTTTAAATAGGCAGATATATAAATGGCAATATCTAATATCCTTATTGTCTTCACTTAAACTATTGTATGCTTCCAGAGTACATTTTACTAACTGTCTCAATGTTCAAATATTATAATCCATGCTATCTTCAAATCTATCGATCCCTATCGGTCTGCACGCAAACATTGCAAAGTGTATTGGCTTCATTTCGCGCAGGAATGATCTCGTATTAGAACCACGATCGCGTTAGCATTGATCAGATCACACGGCCGGGCGATCGTGCCGGATAATCAAAATTGTCGCGTCAAAGACTTTGATGGATTACGCGAAGGCTCGCCCAACGAATCGGCCCAACTCGATCGGTGGTGAACTGCAACCGATAGGACGTGACTACGGTTGTACGACGTGCATCATTCGCATCCGCGAATGGACGAATCATCGGCGCGTGCTCTCGGCGCGGTGTCCCGCGGGTATGGAGGCTCTTTCACCCCCGATCCCGATCCCGATCCCGATCACGAACCCGTCGTTTTCGTCGTTAGACGAGAGATCTCGCGCTTCCCCGTCAGGTTGACTCACGATTTCCATCGCGTACGCGTACGTGCAAAACGCACGCGCTGCTGCCCCTCGTACGCCGGCGACTATTATTTCGCGCACGCGAGCCGCGACGCTGCGTTTCTCCGCCTCGTTGGGATGCGTTACGACAGAATGCCGTAAATTTGCGGTTGGCTTTGCCGAGGTCAAATTGTCATTCAGGGAATGGGTCGAAGGCCACGCAGGGATTAAATATTAAATTTCTATACAGATTGAAATAATTCGTTTAGGGTTACCGTCAATACCTGTTTTATAATCCTGAATAATGTGATACTTAGATGATTATTATTATATTGATTGATATTAACGTGAACTAATATTATTAATACTAATAATAAATACTAATAATTAATACTAATATGAATCAATATTGAATAAAAATTTATAACATAAACTCTTATGTTTAGCAGAAAATAATTGGAAGTCTTTTTGATATATTTGTATATAGCTTTTGTATATATTTATATGTATTGCATATAGCTTTATGATTTTCAATTGAAAAACTAGAACAAAAAGCGCGCAATCACGGAGTTAAATTAACGCTAATTAAATTCCTCTCTTCACAATCCTTACATCCTGTGCAACTTTACGATCATTACACTAAAGATAATTACGTGTACCTCACACTGCGACCGGCTAGCTGGGCCTTTACTCATTTTGCTTGCTATTTGCAAAGATCGCGTGCTGCTTCGGAAGCAAACGAAACGGTGCATGAATTGTGACAAAGGGAAGAGAGAGAGAGAGAGAAAGGGAAAGAGCGCGCGAGAGTGAGATAGATCGGGTTCGCTGAATCACTATGAACAGATACCCGAATGAAACATACAAAGCGGATATCCGGTACGTTCCAAGGAAATTCCGAGTTACCAAGCGAGAATCGACTACAATGTGCTACTGTGTGGCTGCCAAATGCTACCGAATTTCTATCAAATCAATTGCAAATCTAATATCGAGGCTCAGCGATCAGCGACCTCAGTCCTACGTAGGACAGACAGAAGTGAAACGATTGTCAAACTGATATCAGACGTTTGATACATAGGCGGTATCAGTTACTGACACAAAGCTGACACAAAGCCACTGTCAAAATGTTAAGTTAGCACGTTCAAGTGAATATTAGTGATCAATATCGCTGCAAGACAAAGCTGTCTCGCACCGAGCCAACGCTTCGTTACTAAGATTTCTTCAAACAGATAAGAAAGCAGAGCTCAAACAAATTTAAAGCTGTCAGCCTGCTGCCGGCCAGTATCAGATTAATTATCAGAATATTCACAATCAAGCTATTCACAATAAAGAGCGAAAATCTCGCCGCCGGTAAACACCGAACGGGTCTGGAGCAGGCCCCAAACAAATACAAATCTAATAAGTGGGAATATTAATCAAGGAGCGATAGATGAGGAATTATCGGTTCATAAACATGCATAAGCTGCAACTCGGCGCACAGTAGTCCGGCGGCTCTGACAAAAAGCCGTCGTATGCGAGCGAGAGAGAGAGAGAGAGAGAGAGAGAGAGAGAGAGAAAACGAGCGCGCGCACTTTCGAAGCCGATGCCAGACGCGTGGGAGGCAGAAGGGGAGACCGGCGACGGAGTCGCGTTCGTGCAATCGTAGTCGCGCGCGCACACATGCATACACATACACACACGGCTACGAGTTAGAATGAAAACACTACGAGGAGCTCCGAGGGAGTGTTCGCGGCGGCGAATAGGTAGGAGTCACGAGTGCACGCCGCTCGCGGCGTGGCGACGAGCGGGCAGCGCGGCGAGGCCGTGCCTCGAGAGTCGGCAGCGAGTCGCCGGTTCTCTCACTTGTTGAGTGCGCCGAGTCGGCGGCGAGTCGACGACGACGACGAGCGGAGTGCAGCGGAGTCGCTCGCGGAGTCCGCAACGCTGTGTGTGCCGCTTCTTCGCGCGGCGCAAGGGTGTCGCACGTCGAAGGGGTTGAACACACGCGTGGCGCAGTCGATACGCGGAGGGTGGTGCGGGAGGTGGTGGCGGTGGTGGGGGACACACGCGGTGCAGCCACGTGTGACCGACGCGCGCGAGTCACAGTGTGCGACGACGTTTCTTCGTAAGCGAGACAGCGCGCGTGGTGTTGCGAGTGTTATGCACGATGGTATTACGTTATTAATAATAAAAGAGCAGAGAGAGAGAGAGAGAGAGAGAGAGAGAGAGCCTTCCGGGAAGGGCAGCACAGCTATTTTCGAGTGCCAGCGCAAGAATCTCGCGACCGCGTCGGCGAGAGTGGTGTGCCCATCGTGATACGAGAGACCAACGCGCATCGTAATGATATATGATGAATTATAAATGCGCGACATGAAGGCGACACGGTAAAGCCCCCGTCGAACGACTCCGACCGTCGTGCGGGATTTACACCTCGTTATTCTTCTCGACTCTTTCGCAACTCTTCGCCGTTGTTCTTGTGTCATCACGTTGTTCAAGTTGCACGTAGTATCTTCTGTGATAGCGAAGCCACCTGTTCCATCGTCGTGGTGCCCGTTAAGTGAATAAAGAAGTGAGGTTTCGATTTCGCAGTCGCGGGCGCTGCATGGAAGCCGCCGCGTCATCTATATAGCCATTGTCCACCATTGTTACTTCTAGTTATTGTTATCGTGATTGTCGCGTATATCGAGATTACATAACTGGCCGGATGATAGTCTGGTTACATAATGATCCGGTGGCGATCGGTAGCTCAGCAGGATTAATTACGGACACGCAAAAGGAGCGAGCACGTGTCGCGTGGAACACTTGGCTTTCGTATTCGTTTTGTTCAAATCCGGAAACCACGGGAATTTGCTACCGACAAACGCCGCATGTCCTTGCATTCTTTCGCGTCATGAGAATAAGTTGAATTGTTCATTTATTACTGATCGAACTGATCGCAATTATCATAAAGATCGTGGGACGGAGAGGAAAACCCGGTTGTGATATGACGGTAGTCTAGACAGTGTAGTCCGGAAAGTAAAAAACGTCAAAGTGGAAACTTCGAAAAGGCCGAAAAAAACCGGAAGTGATACACGATGGCGATGAAAAGCCAGAAACACCGGCACAGCACCGGTTCCACCAACATTGGCTCCAAATCACATTATCCTGCTATCAGCCAGGCTTATTGGGCGCCACAGCCGCAAACCGCACCTTATTCCGTTCCAGGTACTGATTTATCAATCCCAAAGATAACGTGTAGATCCGCGCGTGAACAATTGTTCTTTGAGATTAGTCACGAGAACAATTGCGTAGGTTCAAGAGTCGCTTGTTTATCATCGGCATAAGGTTAAAGGCCTTAAAATTTGGTAAATAAATTTCAGCCCATATTCGGTTACGGATAGAACTTGAAATTCAATTAAAAGTGACATTTATTTGCGTTGAATATAATGCAATGCATCGGACTTTAGAACGAGAAAAATATTCAGCGTAGCTAATTTATTATTAGTGTAATAAACAAGCAAGAAAAAGATGAAATATTAATGGACTTAAGAGTATGTAATAGGATTATGATTAAAATGATATGCTTAGAATTTTAAAATGGAAATTGTTAACTTGTTTTAAATCACTGAAAATATATATTCATATTTATCATTGTATCAGATGTTATGTAATTAATTGTCAGATATCGATTGATAATTAAAGCTAATTAATCGTAAAAGTAATAACAAAAATAAGTCATGGAAAAATGAATATGGTTCTATTCTCATAGACAACTATTCGTTCTGTGATTAAATAAAAAAAGATTATGTTGGTTTCTGTAGAATTAGCTTGTAGAACAGTGGTAATCCTTGCCAAGATTCTCGAACATGACCACGTGCTCCGAATTTCTTTTATAATCAATTTAAGCACGTGATCTACATTATATATATACAGGGTGTCCTGTAATTGGCGCGACAACTCTCGTGAGCAGGTAGAGCGGGCGAAACCGAGTCGAA
>VBVR01003318.1:0-18104 GCA_011638315.1 Tetramorium parvispinum
CTATATTATATATTATATATATATATATATATATATATATAATAAAAAAAGATGTACTTGGGGATGCTAATAATAAAATTTTTTCATTTTTAATTTTTTGCAAGGTGAACAAAAACGGATTATTTATATATAAATTTATGAACAAATCGTGGAATCAAATACCCTTATGAATTTTGCAAAAATTCTCATTTCGGAGTACCAACGTCACAGATTTAATCTGATTTAATTCCCGTTGAAATCGAGAGGTAAAATGCGAGAAGTGATCTCGGTCGATTCCAGTCGGGTAGGAATCAACGGCTCTCTTCAGGAAATAAACACGACACGATCGAACGAGTTTCCATGGCGAAAAAATATCGCAATATCGCGGGGCGTGTAATATCGGCGTACACCGGCCAGCTCGGATGTTCCCTCGACGCGTTCGTCTCGCGTTACGAAATGTCAAGTCGGGGGGAGGGGTTAAAGAGACGGAGAGAGAAAAGAGAGAGAGAGCGTACTGTCATATCCGTTCAGGATCCTCCCCGACTAGGTAACATTTAAATACCCTCGCCAGGTTCTTCTCGGTCGATCGGTTCAGCCAGTGATCTCGTGACAGAGGTGAGAAGACATCCGGCTGGTTGCGCCCAGTGTCGCGCGCGCACACCGAGAAGGGACCTCCTTGTGTCAAGCTTGAGGACGACGACGACTACGACAACGGCGACGGCAAAGAAGAAGAGAAGGAGAAGGAAGGGGAATACAGCCAGACGAGAGAGCAAGTGACAAAAAGGACAGGGTGAGGCAAAGCGAAAGAGAGAGAGATATATATATATATATATACACGACCGAGAGGAAAGAAAGACAGACGGAGGATGAATGGCCCCGGGAGTCATCCGCACCGCAGCTTGGGCATGCAGGGACGTTACAGAGCGGTGGCCAATGGCGCCCCGTCGGGGTCGCACGCGCGCACCTCCGCTTCGTCTCATCCCCGCAACGGCGGATGGCACCCCCACGGTCTGCATCAGCAGCATCAGCATCAGCAGCAGCAGCAGCAACAGCAGCAGCAGCAGCAGCACCAGCACCAGCAGCAGCACCAGCCTCAGCAACAGCAGCAGCAGCAGCAATTCGCCGCCGGCATCAAGGAACACCCGTACCGGCAGTGCCCGCCACGATATCACAATGGGTATATTAACGAACTCGCGCAATTGCGGCCGCCGCACTCGTCGTGAATATACGCGAATTTTCGCGGCGTGCATGCTCCAAGTACCACGGTTCTCTCGAGAGGAGGGACAGGGACTCGGGCGATATGACCGTGACAAGAATATATTTCTGTTGAGTCGTCGGGAAATACAATTTTTTTTTCTCGCTTCTTGTTGTCTCTCGTTGTAACGAAACGCCTTTGTAACGTTGGAGTAATATACTTTCTTTGACATGTCTTTTTAATCTCGCTCCCACGTATGTCGATACTTTTTACATTTCGATAGGATTCGCTATTCTTATTGGAAAAGGAATGATAGTCTTTCTTACTCAAGGACGTATACGACAAACTTCATTTCTCTAATTTAATATGCGTGTGCTTCGCGGTAAAATCATTCCGCGATGACGAAGAACTTACGCATTTCATTAGAAAAATATGTAGGATGTGTAGGAAGGTGTGAGGTCAGATTTGTACTACGTGTTGGCGATTCTTAAGCCGTCTCGAATGAGAGATCTAACAGGATAGAAGATACTTCCGCTTTAACAGAAACTTTATTCTGATCTACAAAAATTTATTTTTGAAAATATGATAAATTTATCAATGGAAATACGTGCAATCGCGTATTACAGTAAATTTATTAATACATATTGGAAAATTAATAATTTTGACATTAACAGTTTTTCAAGATATTTGCTAAACTTCTTAAAAAAAAAACTTGATCTCCAGAAGTTAAATAAAAGTTCTCTCTTAATTCGTTTGATATTAAACGAAGAAAGGGAACTTTGTGATTTTATATGTACCTCTGAGATTTATCTTGTAAAGATAAATTATGAGTTGCCGGTAATTAAAAGCCTCTTTTGTATACTTTGATATTTTGATAGTGGAAATTCATTACGTTACATAGACGGAGGAATTCTCGGAGAATACGACAAATTTGGGACGCCCTGTACAATTTTCACGGACTTTCTACTAGCTGTAGAAAGTCCGAAGTAAATAGAATTCCGTTTATTCAACGCCTGGAAAACGCTCTCGATCTCTATCAGATTGCTCAAAAGTCGACACGCGTTTCATTACAGGATGGATCGAGCTTTTTTTTCTTCTTTTTCCCGTGCGGCAAAAATTCTCGTGCCATGCTCCCATTATTCACCGTGCATTAAACGTCATGGACTTAATGCCTGGCTTAGCGAAAGTGTCGTGCAAGATACACATACATATACGTATGTACGCACATTTACATTATATATTATATAAAAATAAAAAAAATATATATATGAGAGATACATATAATACGTATATTTTTAATGATTTTTATATATAAAGTAAATTTTATAATTAAAACCAAACTAAATATTGCATTCAGGCCAGGTCGAGAGACCACGGTGTTCGCGTGTATTTAATTTTCAGAGGAGCTCCCCGACGTTGAAGAGTCGACGATTCTCTCTAATCAACGATAATCAACGGGCCCGCCGCGATGACGTGCCCGCGAGACGCGCTTTATTTCCACGCTCTCGCACTTCGGAACCCTTTTTCACCGGTTCGCACGCTCGGCGCCCATTTCTCGTTTATCTGCCTACCTTAATTTAAATCGGTTTATCGATTTTCCTTCTCTCTCTCTCTCTCTCTCTCTCTCTCTCTCTCTCTCTCTCTCTCTCTCTCTTCCATGCCGCGCGCACTTTCGTTCTATATATGTGTGTGTGTGTGTGTGTGTGTGTGTGTGTGTGTGTGTGTGTGTGTGTGTGTGTGTGTGTGTGTGTGTGTGTGGCCTCGCTGAATTTCATTAGATACAACTATTATGCTCTCTTACCGCACGTGTGTAGACCTCATAATCTCTTACGAGACTTACGAACGTTCAATTAGAATTTCTCGTTGGATCTCTCGTGTAGGGTGTCCCGATACTCTGCCTTTGATCTTAATGATAGAGTTTAGAGACGACAGTAAGACTCCTGGGAGGAATATTTCGGGCGAAGCTGTAATAAATAATTTTGTAATGCCAAATTGACCTTCGGATTGAAAATCCGATAATGAAAGTTTGCATAGAAATTTTAAATCAACAGTCTTCTGTTTGTTTGCACTTTGCATATTTTACAGTATTTAATTCGAAAATAAGTTACGATCTCGACTCGATTTTATTTAAGGAAGATTCGATTCAAGTTTCATTTCAAGTGTATCGAAAATTCTGTCATTAAAATTACAGAAGCGGACATTTTTGTATACACGTGGACTACCGCTAGAGAGATAATCGATAACTTTTATTAATGATAAATGTTATCAGATATTACAAAACCTAAAAATATTTTTTAAATGTATTGATTTTGACAAGATATCTAAATGAGAGGATATTTCAAGATGTTTTTTATAGAGTTTCGCAATGAGTTATCGTGCAACTACATAATATATTTGCATTCTCTTGCTCATCGTCGGTGATTATTGTTTCGTAACTTGGAATCAACGCTGGAAATTTTATTTTTAACGCAATTTTTCGTTCATATATGTATGTTTCATTGAGAGAAAGTACAGGTGATCAGTGCCATTCTGCATGCTGAAAACTGCAAGTTGCATGTAAAAAGACAAAAAAAAGTGTTGGCTCGTGCGTTCGACTTTAAATTACTTTCAAGCCTTGCCTATCTATAAATTCATGATTGAAACATATGTCTATAATCACTTTACTATTGCATGATTTTGAGAAATGCGACTATTACACCAGGAAAGATAACTTTATAAAATATAAATTTTTTATACATCTGAAAAATATAGACCTATAAATATATATATATATATATATATGCAGATATATAGATAAAAATTTTATTTATATTTCATTGTAGGATAAAATTCTCATAAAATTCAACATTGCATAAATAATTCAATTAATTTTTTGGAACGTATCCTTTTTGAAAAGACGCTATATTAAAATCGCGCTTTTAACAGCTGGCAAGCTTGGCGATTTAATTAGCACAACACATGTCCCGCAGCAGCTTATCATTTTTCTCGACATTAGACGGTACTGAAGTCCATCCTCGCTGCGCCGCGCGGTCAAACTGGCGTAATCTTGCGCCGTCTTACGATCGCCACTATTGACGCACGACATCGACATCTTTGAAAGCCATTTAGCTGCGCCAATTGACTCTAATATCTGTCTAAGAGCGTACGGCTTTACTACGGCCCGCTTTAACATTTTACTTTCCTTCACTTTTTCTATGCCATGTTTATGTGTTCCGCTGGTTATCTCGTTTAGCATGCTCGCGCATATTTATCAGTTTCGTGCAAGTGTACAACTTGTGTATAGATTTTTTTTTCCCCACTCACGACCGCGAGGCATCTCGATTCCTTCGTCTCGAGTCTCTCGCGAATGTTGACGCGTGACGAGTGAAGTAAGAAAAAAAAAGATGCAAGAGAGCCGCGATAGGTTTCCCGATAAAAAGGCTCTCCTGCGCGCGGGAAAAGCGACGGGAAAGTCAGACGAGTACCATAACGCGAATTAAATACGAATGCATAAAATAAATCGCGAATACAATGTGCAATATTAATGGCCAAGCCGTACAAACGCCCGTCCGCGGACGAAATTATGTAAATAGCATTATGTTACATCATGTACCACGGAGAGCGGCTGGTGTGACTTTATTTTACGAACGCCGGCGACGGCGGTGGCGGCGGTCGTGCATTATGTAACGTTACAGTTCGGCTTCCATTGACACGTATATTCTTTATGACGCCGCGCAAAAAATATAAACGGTCCGATTGTGCATGACGATAAATAAATTCGGCGGCGAATAAAAATAAATAAACCGCACCGGGCGTGTACCAGTTTGGCCGAATCGTTAACTATTACGGCCAATTTATTCGTCTATGCTTGTAGGTCAGGCAAATGCACACACACAGAGAGAGAGAGAGAGAGAGAGAGAGAGAGAGAGAGAGAGAGAGAGAGAGAGAACCGTCTGCCGGTCCTTTCGGCCGCGGATTCGCTCGCGCTTTTCCGCTTAACCGAAAATTGAAGGTGGAACCGGATGTAGCGTCGGTGTCAGCGACAAATCGTCGCGGCTTTCGAATCTCTCATATTTAAGGCCGGACGTTTTTAATTTCGATCGAAGTAAAATATCACGGGGCGAAAGTCTCACTCGCGACTTATTCATCAACTCTTGAGAGGATCACGTGCAATTTATCGATGATATTTTCGCTTCGCGGGGGCTCCCCCGGTCGTTCTTGTTTACGACGCGAACGAGACGTAGCAAGTGTCGCTTGTAGCTTCAATTCCGATGATCTGTGACTTTCATAAACCACTCGCACGAGAAGAGGCTCTCGCTTAATTGCGAGTCGCTCGAGCGTTAAGCCCGGAATCCGCGATGTTGCAAATCGCAATTTCGCGGCGAATTCGTCGCGGCCTGCCAAAAATCTCGCGGATGCGAGACGTGAGGTGGAAACGAACGGATTCTTTATGCTAGAGAGATTTCCGATCGCGGACGAGAGCCGAGAGCCCGGAAATAAGATTTTCGCCGCGGATTTGGCGCGCGTCGGGCAAGACCTTCTCGCGCACGCCAGGCGCAAGTCGAGCGGGACTAAAATTAATTAGACACGTCGAAATAGATCACGTTTCGCGTCCACGCGGATCAATAAGCCCTCTCGGAAGCGCGAGCGAGAATCACGGGATTAAACGGGTGTCTTTCGAATTTGCATAATTCCCGTCACTTCGTTCACTTCAAACGTCGAATTAAATCGCAGTATTTTCGTGTGCCCGCACGCCGCGCGCGGTCAGGAGCCAGCGCGGACGAGCGCTTGAAAATTTTAAGGGAACCCCGCGCGCATAGACGATGCTGTTATCGATTCGTTAAGGAAGAACAGATCCGTCGTTTCCGTCGGGAATTTTTGTCAAGGAAGAGACTCCTTCCGCGCAACGAAGTTTATGGGATATTGTGGACATGCAAAGTCCCGAAACGTCATAATCTCAAAATTTGAAGATTGTGACAAAAATTATATAATTATTATTATTATAGAAAAATTATATATTATAATTTTTCGGAACGTTGTTACGTTCCTTAAATCAACGATTTCCACGAAAGAGTTCTCTGTGCCGAAGAAAATGTGCCAAAATTTGAAAAATGGTATAACGTTCCGAAAAGTCATATTCGTCATTTCAAAATTTGAAGAATGACAAAAATTATATATAATTTTTTAGGACATTGTTCACTGTTAAACTTGTAGTGTCAAATTATACTCAATTTGAATCATTTTTAACTATTCCCATAGGTCGCCACTGCTCCTATTCAATATTTCATTAATTTTGACTAAAAGGAAGGTAAAATTTTGACCAATATGGAAGATAAATTAGATTAGATAAATTAACAACATATTGAGTAGGAGCAGTGGCAACCCATAGAAGCTTACAGTGTTATTCCTCAAATTTAGGATTGTGACTTTTCGAGACCTTGCCTTTCACATGTTCATCAACGATTTTCACGTGGAGTTTTTTGTGCTGAAAAAAAAATGTGTCAAAATAAGAAAAATGGTGTAACGTGACCCAAAGTCACAATCCTGAAATTTGAGAAATGTGACCATGTCCTAAAAAATTATATATAATTTTTGTCACTTCTCAAATTTCAGAATTATGACTTCGGGACGTTGGTACCATTTTTCAAATTTCGGCGTATTTTTTCCGCGACTTTGCGCGTCCATGAAATCGTTGCGCGGAGGCAGTAAGATTCGCGTTGGCCGAGCTGCCCGTCCCGCGGCCAACGCGTACGTGACTCATCTCGTAACGAGAGTGCGGCCAGTATCGGCGCTTATAACCGAGTTATCGCAGACGGCGGAGAACGGCGGAGAACGGCGTATCTCGCCGGGGGGATTTACCACGTATTTTCCGTTCGCGTTTCCGTGCGCCGTCGCGCACGGCCGTACACGACTCCCCGCCGTATCTCGCAACCCGCTCATAATTTTCTCCTATGCAGGGACTGCCCCGGGGTCGGCACGTCCTCCGGCCCGGCTGGCAAGGAGGTTTCCTATCACGGGAACGTGGGTAGTACCAGCGTGGGATACAAGCCGCCGCCGCAGCACAGCCCGCAGACGAGGGGCCCGTCGCCGCACTTCCCCCAGGAACCGGTAGGCCCGCCGGCCAACTCTCCGCCGTTGCACATCAATATCTGTGGACAGGTGAACGCTTCTTCTTTCTTCCTCTTCTTTCTTTCTTTCTTTCTAAGAAGGCCACCTAATTGCAATGACCGCTGTGATTTCAGGAAAACACGATGCGCGGCCCTATACTGAACATAAGTCCCGGCCTCGGAGCCAGCGGTGTAGACATGGAGTACCGCAGGAACCCTCAAGGTACCCGTCGATTCTGTCCTCCGTTCGTTTATCCGCAACGGAAGTTCGTAGTCCCGAGTCTGCGTGCAATTTTTTCTGCCTTTTCTTTCGCGTTGCGCCGATTTAATTTGACAAAAGTAGTCCTTAAAGATAGACCGTGAGCGGGCAAGTTATGTAAATCTCTGCTTTCAGCCACGAACCAGCTACCTCTGAGCCCTGTGCAGATTCAACCATCGCCACCTTACTACAGGCAGCCTAGTCAGGACGATGGCAGAAAAGTGAGTGACTGTTTTTGTTTTGCGCGTCTATGGCGACAGCTGAAATGTCAATATGGTCGTTTGTACGTTTGTAGCTTTCATTGAATAATTTGTGCGAGAGAAACGACCTCGTCGTGATCACAGTTGACGGCAGAATTGATGAGCTGAATTCCCTGATTCAATTAAATAAATTGTACACTATATACTCAACGATTTCCGACAAGCTAAAAATAAGCTTTTTTGATATTCTACCGATAAACTGAGAGCTCTTCTTCAAACAGCACAGCAAGTAAGGAAGAACAAATGATACAGAACGTGATATTTTTCCAGAGCGAGTCGCCGTCGAGGAAGCGTCGCCGAATATCTCGCAACGGCGCCGTGTCCGGAATAGAGGTTCGGGAAACGACGCCGCCAGCACCGACGCCACCCCTGCACACGCCACCGCCTTGGGAATTTGGGGGCGCGCCACAACGGCGCTCGCCCCGTAATCACATAATATCCAACCGCGGCATTTCGGCCAGGAATCAGCGTTATCAGCAGCGATACGCGGAATCGCTCGATCGGGCGTACGGGCTCTCCTATCCGTTCTTGGGTCACAATCCCCACCAGAGCATCCACAATTCCCATCACGGCCTTCACAACTCGCATCACAATATCCACGGCTCTCACCCTCACGGTCTGCACAACTCCCACCACAACATCCATAACGCGCATCAGGCGCATCCCCATCCACATCCGGCGGCCAGCAGTACGGGGCACCATCCCGCGCAGGGTGCGAACGCGCCCGTGGTCGTCGACGTCGGTCAAGTTGGCGTGTCCGGCCTAGGAGTCGCCGTTAGCGGAGAGCCCTTGTGGCATCCGCAGGCGACTGGCTACAGGATTCCGTGTCAGCTTCACAGCCTCTACTCGCCTCACGGAACGCATCCATTC
Organism: Tetramorium parvispinum; assembly: GCA_011638315.1. NCBI lineage: Eukaryota > Metazoa > Arthropoda > Insecta > Hymenoptera > Formicidae > Tetramorium > Tetramorium parvispinum. Next base: position 8,650 of record VBVR01003318.1, read on the forward strand.
GGACACTCGTGCCAGGTAGGTTGGCAACAAGTTTGTCCATTGCGATCATACTCTTATAACTGCATTCCGTTATATCTCTTAATTTGTGTTTTTCTGTTAAATAAATCTTGCATTTTACTATATATGTTCATATATATATGTTTATTCAGGTAACGCATCATCACAGTCATTATTCCGCTGCTCATCCAACGCATCCGAGTCACGGAATCGTCAGTTCTTTGGTGGGTGCCGCTCCCAGAGGATACGCGCCTCCAACCGGTGGTGTTGCAGGACTGCACACCGCGGGTCCACCGCCCGTCCATACCGATTATACCGCGCATCATCAATTATCTACGCAGGTGAATTTGGAAAAACATGTCCTAGAACGATTTTTATAATCTGAGCTTATATTTAACTTTTAACTTTATTCCAAGTCTGATTTTGAGTGGTTTAGATGATTCACTCAATAAGATATCTATGCAACATTTGGAAATTGTCCTAGACAATCTTAATTATAAGATCAGATTGTGAATATCGCTCGTACTGTATAGAAGATTTAATCTACATGCATTGTTTAATTTTTAAAGACTAAATGATTAAATGACTAAATGCCATTAATTTGAATCTTTGGAAAGCATTTAATTATCAGTATATACATATGTATGTATGTAGGATAGGATACTAAATGTCATAGTCTTTCATTAGCCTAGGATATTTTTGCGCAACTGCTAATACTCTTTTTATGTTTGCGTTTCTAGAGAGAAGTCGAGCTCGAGCTGATAGAATCCCATCATCACCACAGAGTGGGCGCCGCGGCTGGTGCACCATTGCCGTTACCACACTCATATTCCCCACCGGCTCTTACACAGGTGACGACACCACCGCCTATATTCCTGTCGGAGACGCGAAACAGTCAATTGGAGATGGTGCAGAACAGAAACCGACGGCTAACATCCAATGTCCTACGACGGCCGAGATTCGGTAGATGGAGGAACACGACTCAATTACCCATGGCTTACCCGGGATATTTACTACACTTCCTGTACGTAAAGCTTTCACGTATCATTATAATTTTTAAAACGCGCGAAATGCTGGTTTAATCTGCACGGCGATGTTCATCTATTTGCAGAGCGATGTTTAGCAATCCACCGCTGTCCCCCTACAATCAGGCCGAACTGTCCTCGCCTGACTCGGTCACGGAGAACTACGAGGCGTTGCTATCCTTGGCCGAAAGACTGGGCGAGGCTAAGCCGCGGGGCTTGACTCGCGCGGAAGTCGAACAGCTGCCCTCTTACAAATTCAACGCGGAGACTCACCAGGGTGATCAAACCAACTGCGTCGTTTGTATGTGCGATTTCGAGGCCCTCCAATCTCTACGTGTTCTGCCGTGTTCTCACGAGTTTCATTCTAAGTGCATCGACAAGTGGCTTAAGGTGAGTCACCCAACGTCCTTCTCGAGCTGAACTCAATCGAGATACGATTCTAATTACACTCTACGAATGATTTTGCTTTTCAGTCTAACCGAACGTGTCCGATATGCCGCGGTGACGCCGGAGAATATTTTGGAAATAGCAGCAGCAGTTCTGACTGACGCCAACCCGGCGATGTACACTAGCGCGAGACGCCGCAGCCATCGAGAACATTACTACTGCGCGTTACGGGAATGCCGATCGTCGCGTTGCTGCTATTTCACGCGAATCCGTGTCATCTCGGCTGAGATACGCCGTCGATGCGAGATGTTCACGGTCGCTGATCAAGACCCATCTTTCGACCGTTGAAAATAACGACGCTGAAACTGGTTGAAACAACCAGTGATGAGAACAGTTTTGAAACGTACGACCTCATTGTACAAGAGTGTCACGCGTTAGCGGAGAATATCAAGCCCGAGGAACAGTGCAGCGTCTTTCCGTCTTGCGTTTTAAGAGGAACAGCGAGACGCAAATAAAAGCAATTTAGCAAAACGACGAAATAGTCAAGAGATTCAACGTTCCGTTAGATTACGGCGTATTTCCTATCAAAATGAAAGAACAAGTCGGAGTCGGATATTTACTTGGTTCTCGTTTATAACGCTTCAGTTAATGTTTTAACGCTCATTAATTATTTGTATTGCTACTCTGCATTATCGAATTTATGTACATAAAAAATAGCTGTATACGCAGACATCGCAACTTTCCATTAACGTTCCATTTTTTTTATAGTTTGTCTTTCAATCCAGTAATTGTATATATTTGCATAAACACCCCTATAAATATACGTGTGCGCGTACAAAACCAGTGTTAGTTTTGTTTGGACTTAACCAAAATGTAGAGAATGACTTCTTTTGCAATAAAAAAAGTGTTTATCGTCAGGTAAGGGAAAAATGTAACTTCCTACTGTTATAGGCTCTTGTGTCTTTGTAGTGTGTATATATATATATACACATATATATGTATACATATATATATACATATATATATATATATATGCATATGTGTGTTTACATATACAAATATGTATATATACACATATATATATATATATAGACCAGCTAATTATTTTATTATATTATAATAATGTATGTAAGTAAAATTAAAATTAGTTGGCACCTTAAGTGCCGGTAGGTAGAAATTGTTGGATTATTGCACCAGATGCCACGTAACTATTTTATAAAATATCTGTAGGTCCGTGTTTAATCCGAAATTCGTTTACTCTCTCTTGCGGCAAGTGATTATGATTATTTTTTACCTAAGTATATTGTTAACATATGTGGTTACGATTATTATGCTGTGCACTTTGTGAAGTCTAATTTACATCCAAAATAAACGCGTGAATTTCGGAGAGGAGGGATTGCTTTTAAACCGCGAGAGAGACGACCTGGCGCATAACGGTCGAATGCATTCAAAAAAAAGAAAGGGAGAAAAAATGGAAAAAAAACGTAACGTAAGAATATCGCTTCTGTTTCCTGCGTATCTACCTCTAATAGAAGAAAACGAGACGATTCATATTTTTTTATACACACATCTCATGATAACAATAAACATACCTATGATAAGTGAATGGGAGAGCGACCGGCTAGGAAACGAGGTCTAGATATTTCGACACATTCGAAGAATGACAAATATAAGGCTTAACGGTTGTAGAAATGAACTTCTGGGAATAACCAAATGCTCCCTAAATACGAAATGCGAATATAATCTCGTAATTGAAAAATTAACTTAAGAGGCAATGTTAAATTTTTCAATTGAAATTGAAAATACATTTGGTGGTAATAATATAGTATAATTCGTGGAAGGCGGTTACAGAGTGAAGATCGGATTTTGCCACGAACACAAGTTGTGTGCTTTTAGTTAATTGTATAACGCTTCCTTATTTACACGTACTTTCTACATCAATATCGGAGGCTCGAGGAAATTTGTTTATTAGTCTTGTTATTTTTAAGATGTTCAATATACATTGTTAGTGTATGTTATTATTGACAAGATATGAATTGTTGAAAGTAATTTTCTTATGTTTCAAAATTAAAATAAAATTGAGGAGTATGTAACGTGCATCGTCATTTTGGCCGATTTATTGGCGTTTATTTTTTTTTCTTTCTCTCGTTATGCCTCTTTTCTAACGAGCGTAACACTTCCGTTCCAATTTCTCACGATAATCAAAGAGAGAAAAGTTCGAATATGCGCTCGCTGCGAAGACTCGATAATCATTTCCGGATGTAACTTGCGAAAAATTAAAACGTGGTTCGTTGCGAGATTGCACACACGAGATAACGATCGCAAAGGACGAGCTCTAGCGAAAATGCAATTGGCGATCTGTCCGAATGAAATTTACTCGATGGATGTGCGTGTTGCGTGAGTGTTGCGTGCGTGCGTTTGTGCGAAAAAAGATTTGCTGAGATGCGTTTGCCTCTGTACGTTCATTTCATACGAAGAAATCCTTTTATCTACGCATTATATCTGCATGCATATCCGCTAAAATGCATCGCGTTTCGTGATTTAAGCTTCAATAGCGTTAATTAAGATATCGAGCGGAGAGGAGTGTTATTTGTTGCAAGCTGTACACTGAGAGAAAAATATAGTTACTTTTGGCCTCGATCACAATTTTATAATATTTCTAACGATAATTATGGTTAACATAATGATGTATATATAATTAAGTTATCATATTTCGTGTTAGAAATATTATAAAATTATGGTTGAGGTCAAGAAGTAATTATATTTTTCTCTCAGTGTAATAACCAGCGTAACCAGCCTCGCGAATTCTCGTTGCAATTATCTTTTTCCTCATCGTTTGCGTTAGATAGAGTCCGGTTTAAGCGCGCTCGAGAGGACGGATGTCTCACAAGGGTGAATTATCGTCAATTCGAAGAGAAAATCGCTCGGATAGTCGATCGGAATGCTGTCTTTCGGACACCCCTCCCTTATCCCGATAAAACACGCGCGTCGCGTAAGCGAAGCTTCCTTACGTTCCGAGCACTTGGAAACTCGAAAAAGCAAACAAACGCGGGGAACGTGAGAGGCGTCTCTCCGTTCCTCCTGTATCCTTCCGACTTCTCATTGCGTGCCTTTCTATACACCGACCGACTTCGTCGACGCAAGAACGCGCGTGCTTGTTTAAAGGGAACGCGAGCGATCCACCGTATCACACGCCCACAGAGCACACACGAGGGGAGAGAAAATGTGTGTGTGTGTGTGTGTGATCGAAATTTACATTTTTATATCCAGCAAACGTTTAAGAATACCGACGTATCGGCGATACCGTATTCACGAACGCGTTAATAACGTCTCAGAAAATGTCTCGGGGTCGTGTTCGTATCGAGGATGGACATGCAAAGTCCTGAAATTTGAAATATGATATAATGTCCCAAAAAATCGTGATCTCGAAATTTGAATGTAATAATGTACGCGTAAAATTATACATCATTTTTTGGAACATTGTCTTATTCCTCAAATTTCAGAATTATCCCTCTTTTCGGCACGTTATACCACTTTTTCAAATTTTAGTACATTTTTAAAATATATATTTTATATATTACATATACTTAATATCATTATATGTAATTTTTCGGAACATTATCTCATTTCTTATATTTCGAAATTATGACTTTCCCTTTCAACTTTGTATGTCCTTTGTGTCGGGTTCAGCGTTGAACGCAGCCCATCCAACTCAAGTGGACTCGATATGAGCATGGGATGAAAAAATGCGAACGGGGAAAGAGTTCAGCTGAACGTGTTCAGTCTTTAAATGTGCGATACGTGAACACGAGGTCTCCTGCGAAGCAGCATCCCTCGTGGACCCAGAGAAAACGAGCAAGCGTGTAACGCGCGGTAGAACGTGTGTGTGCGTGCGTGCGCGCGCGCGCGCGTGTGTGTGTGTGTGTGTGTGTGTATCCACTTGCGATCCGTCGTTGCGTCGTCAAACGGCACAGCGAGACTCGACGATTCCTCTCAGCACCGTCTTAACTTTAAATTACCTTTCTCTTATGCATACCTGTAACGAGAGATCGACGTTCTTTTGACATGGCAATAACCAAATTTTACTTTTTCATATAAGAACCCTCGGAGGATCAATATTTAGTTTTCATTGAAACTCCTTTGGCTTCGATATGGATTGTTATATGTATATATAAATATATGTAATTTACAATTTATATAAATTTATATGTAATTGTAAATTATTATATACATTTGTAATTGATTGATCCATTGCCTAAGGTTTTCGTAAAATTACTTGTTTTCTATAATCGATTAGGTCTCGGAGATTCCTCATTCGCTCTTACTCTTCGTTCCATCTTCAAATATTGATCGCCCGAGCCCGCCTCTTGAACTCGACGTAACTCGTCCGCGTGCTCTACCGCATATACGTAACGAACTATATATTATACTTTCTAGTAGTGTCTAGTTTCTAGTGTCATACGAGTCCTAACTTGTTGTCGCGTGTGCCGCGGGAAAGCGCCAGAATTCTATACCCCTACAGGAATATCAAAAGTCTTGCAAAGGCGACAAGCGAGCGAGCGTGCTAAGAAAGCCGCTGTTGATCCTTCCTAGATGCGTAAGAAGACATATCATTTCTTTTTTTCCCATCTGCGCCGAGAAAGATACGCTGTCTCGCGAAACCCCGCTTTCTCTCCCTCTTTCTCTCTGTCTCTCCGTCGCGTCGCAGTGACAGATAAGTGAGAGGCGAAAGGAAAAGTCCGAGAACGGCTTGTTTTCAACTTATTCAACGGCTTAAGCTTATGCAAATCGAGACTGCTTTAACGGCTCGATGGGCAAAAGACAATCTGTCGATCGCGCGTAGAAAAAAAAAAATTTTCGACTTTCGTGAATCCCACATTTAAGCGAAGCAGATCTGCGTAATTTATCGAGTAAAATTGAATTGTTTTTTCGCTCACAAATAAACCTATAAATTTATTTGTTCAAATTGCGAGATGATCATGAAAACAATTTTGAACCGTAAAAGAAGAAACGATGTTCTTGCGTGAATTTTTTGAATTGAGAATAAATTGATAACAGGTATCGATGGGATCCCTTTAATTGTAGTAATCGTCGCCCGTCTAACGCGGCGTTTCTCTAATCCTAGATTAAGATGACGTAATTCGTCAGTAATACGTATCCTTAATGACCACATCTCAGTCGCAGCGAAGAACGCGGTCATTCCCAGAACGTCTTACGAAACGAACTTGACGAAATTGTTCATAATTACGCTCTGCGTTTTCCGGGAGAGAAATTTCATCTTGTGCAAGGAGGAATTTTACGCTCGCAGAATATATTATTTAAATTATCAGTGAACTAGAGAAAAAAACACGCGACGTAAAAGTAACTTTCTGTCTGTTTGAGAAATTGATTGTTGAACAATACCAAAAATGATTAATATTGGATCAACGAGCCGTTTTAAATTATGCTAATATGTATGAATAAATAGAGACACGCATTACGTTTATGCAATATTACGGAAATTAATTTTTAATTTGAATTACCTCTAACGCGTTTTACGAAAATAATTTAATTCGAAAAAGGCTCTTGCATCAAGTACGCAATATATTTTTTTGAAATTTAACGCATCTTTTTCTGAAATAAATAGCCTTTGTTCCGAAAAAATACGTTTTGCATGCGAATAGTTCTTTATAATCTTTGCGTTTTTGAATGGTGTCAAATTCTGTTGCTCCACAAGAATCTTCGGCAGCAAACGCGATGAAAAAAAAGAGAGAATCAGGGCGAGACTCTTGATTGCGCCGTGCCCGAACAAATCTGTCACCATCAGTATAATTATCGTGGTAACGCGTAATGTATTGTAATGTGAATAATGTAAATCTTATCAAATGCACGAGAGAGAGAAGCAGGGGAAGAGAGAGAGAGAAAAAGAGAGAGTACGAAGGCTCGCAATTCGCCGCCCTTTCAACGATAATCATATCAAGTGACCTGACACGATAGAGGCTTATTTTTCATATTCCCGAAACAAAGACGTCGCACCGAGTTTCGGATGATGCGGGAGCATTCAATTCAATCAAATTCGCTGCCCGTTTAGCGGAGGTAGAGGAGACACGACTGGGTTACCATATGTTACTACACGCTACTCCATGCTTTAGTCGTTAAATGTTACGGATCACCCCCTTTTCTTTTCTCTCGCGATCGGGAAGAATGTTTCTGTGGCTACTGTATCTTCTTAAAAATCGCGGGTTCTCCGACGAAGATGTGTAATCGAGGATTATTTAAAAACGACAAAATTATGCGGCGTGTTAAGGCATCTCGAGGCACAAATACGTGTCGTTTTTTTAAATTAATGCTTGCGCAGACGTACACCAACACACATGTACACGCGACACAGTTGCAAGATTAATTCGACGAATGAAATCTTGATATGGCGTTTAATAATCAAAATGTAATATCGCAAACCAAAAGCTTGACGATCAATGATGATCTCGTTTCGGGCTGTAATCGAAAAACTCCGAGTTCTTCTGAGAATCACCACGTGAGAAAAAAAAACTGCGATATTCGAGTTTGAGATACGTCCCGCCGCGAAAACAGTTTGTTACATATCCGCGGAAGGTCGGTCTACATATATATTAATCTTTCTCGAAGTGTCGCAGACCGTTCGTTATTTTCCAGGCGTAGAAAAGAAAGTGGTTCAGGATTTTATAAATACGTAAGCGATATCTTCCTATCGTCCACTTTTCCGTTTTTTTTTCTTTTTTTTTTTAAATCGAATATTGTTTCCAGCGCGAATGTAACGATCTTCGAAAGATCGTTTCGTTCTGCGTAGACGCGTTTTAGGAAATTCGAGGAGGAGCCTCATCAAAACTCTGCGTGATAAGTCGTGCGTGACCGTTGTTAATTCGTAATACCGCGTCGGCAGGGAAAGACGGAGAGACGATTGTTGTGTGTAAAGAGTTGCGCAAGGGAAAGCGCGCCGCCAGGCACGTTGCCTGGCGTACGAGCGAATTATTTTCCCTCGGAACCGTGATCGCTAAACGTTAAGAGCGGCCGCCCCGGCGACCTTATCTATCTAGGAGCCGCTGCTGCACGATAATCGCCGCCATTATTGCCGCATTATTTACACGATGTTTAATTTGTTTACTAGTTTATTGTTATCGCAGTTGTGTATTTTCGCTATCGTTTTACTACTCCTCGCAATCGCCGATCGTTACGACCGCTACTTGCGTTTATTATCAATTAATTGATTGATTAATTAATTTCCAGCAATCGCTGGTTTACCGTTATTGATTATTATACACCGCATCCGCCAGCCGGACGACGAAGGCTTTCCTCGCTGATCCTACAGTATAATTAATTTCGGGATGTGTGTGTGGGACGGATCCATGCGGTCCACGGCAAAGAAATCTTAGAACACCCCCGCAGAAAATAGACTATTGTACAGACGCAAACACATAACGATGCCAAACATTACATATTGCTAGCATTACGTTTTATTATTATTATTATTATTATTATTATCATTATAGTTATATATCATTATTATTCTTATTGAACGGATTACACAATTTTTTCATATTAAACTAACATTGAGTTGACCCTCTTTCGTATTGTCATTTTTGTTTTTTCACTTGTTTCCTCGTTACACCCTGCTACCAACTTGCTCCATCGATCTCGGTTCTCGTGGAATTTTTTTCAGAACGAAATGTGTTTATACGTATACGTCGCGTCTGCATTCTCATCTCGGGAGCACACGCTGCCCCTCGAGCAAATTTAATTTTACGCTAATTAAGACAGGCCCCGAAGCGCGCTATTATTTAGTCTGTGCGAATTATTATCTAGTCGGCAATATTTCCCGAGTCTTCAACTATTTCGGTGTCTTGTGTCTTGGCGTGAAAAATACGGGCTATTTATACCGGTGAACTATAACATCGCACGTTCGCTCGGTCTCTTTCAAGCTGCCGACATTTCTAAAGCGGAAAGAAAGGCGCGCGGGACGAGGGGGGGGGAGGGCGAATTGGCGCGCGAAAGCAAGAGGAATGAAAGCGAAAGAAGGGAAGACCGCGAGAA
>VBVR01003319.1:0-18103 GCA_011638315.1 Tetramorium parvispinum
AAACAGAACTGTTTAGAGAACAAAACTGTTTCGGTCTCTAAACCAAAATAATTTAACAAGATATAAGCAAATAACATATTTGTTTATAGCAACTGAACAATTTTCTTGGGTATACATCAACAAAACTTTTGGTTCATAATACAAAACATCTTTCTCAGTGTATCAAAAGAAAATTAAGAATATATTAAGAATGTTTCATTATGGACGTGCCAAAATTTAATTGCAGTTTCTCCAATTGATGCGTGCGCAATGAGATTTCTCTTGGTAAAAAAGAATATCACGAAGAGATATTCTTTTTTACCAAGAGAAATCTCATTGCGCACGCATCAATTGGAGAATCTGCAATTAAATTTTGGCACGTCCATAATGAAACATTACACATGCTATGATATATCGAGCTATACATATACATATATACAGTAATATAGATTGTTTCATCTTTAGAGCGATCTAACGCTAGCATCAACGTCACCTCCGGCTGCAGTTACTGCTGTTCGTTCACCCGACCTTGGCAAGGTCACGCAGTCACGATAAAAAGGAGCGAGGCAGAAGCGCGGAAGGTAAGCAAGGAGGGGTTGGCTGGGAACAGGGGAGGATGGAAGAGAGCGAGGGGAGGGTCTAATCAACAGCCGGCGTCATGCTCCAGAGAACATTGCGGGAAGAGAAGGCAGAAAAAGTGGCGAAACTGCCAGAGGGAGACAGAAGCGATGGCGAGAAGTAGAAAGAGAAGATCGCGGGAGAAGCGGAGGCAATGCAGGGCGCGAGAGAAATGCCGACCGACCCTAACTTGAACAACACAGGCGTCCAAAAGTCGCCGATGACTCCCGAGAGGGTTAGACAGCCTCATAAAAGCCTCAAAGATGTCAGCGTCAAAAGATGATCCCAAAAAAACTTCATCTACTGTTTAAAACAAGAAAATATCTCTAATTTCAATCTTCTACACGACAGTTTTTTTCTATGGCTAAAGCTTTTGGAAGTCTAATAATTAAGTTCTAAATTATTCAAATACATATTATGTTTTGTAATATCACGAAATTTATACAAAGGAAATTTATTTTTCATTTATATCTCATACTCTTGTTGTTAATAAGATTCTTCACAATTTAAGGAAATGCCATTTGTTACAGTAAACTGTAAAGTGTTTACCGAAAGATTGCTTATACATTAAATTGGAAACAAAAGTAACAAGTTAAAAATACATTAAGCTAGAGCATCAGACTGACAATTCGACATATTTATATCGAATTCGAGATTTATCTCACATCCGTTTGACGTGGCTCCAATCACCGGTCGGCACGAATGTACGTCGACGAGGCGCCGAGTTAAAAATAACGTCTCGCCGGATATTTATAGCGATAAAGCAGGGGAAGAAAGAGAGAGAGAAGAGGGCGAGGGTTAACGGGATAAGAAAAGAAAAGAGAGGTGCATCTCGCACCGATCGGCGATAGGCTCGGAGTCGCGAGGAAGCTTAAAGACGAAGAAGAATCGCGGGGACGCAGGACACACGGGTAGCACGGAAGATGGATAAAGAGAGGGATAGAGACGGCTGTAACTGTGTAACTTGTCTGCCCGTGAATTGAGCGGCAGGATCCGACGAGAGAAGGGAGAGAAACGGCCGAGTCTGTATACAGCCTTTGCTGCACAGGGTAGCTGAAGTGGAGCGACGACGCATGGTGCATTAGACGAACCCGGACCCGAAGAGAGAAAGAGAGACGAGGAAAGTGCAGCAGCGGGTGCATTGCGCCCGAAGCAAGATGGCCTTGACGTGGACCGACCGGCGAGGGCAAGGACGACCGCCCGAGGGATATCCTCTCTTTTTAGCCTCTCCATCTCGACTGTACGGCGGCAATCGCATCGACCACAACGACTGACGACTCTTCTTCTTGGCCCGTAACCGCGCCCATCCATTACAACATTGCGACAACAACGACGACGACGACGACGATGATATCCTTCGGCAATATTTGCTAGATTTCATAAGCCACCAAAACTCGTTTACCGAGAGGACATCGCAAAATTATGCCGTAATGAAGAAGAGATTGCGTAATATAATTATCTAAGCGAAAGCTACTTGTCCTTTTCCCACAAAACTTACAGTGGGAATTAAGTTTATATGTTTAACAAATTATACGTTTATAATTTATAAGTTTATGTGTTTAAAATTCCAAGATATTCTTTATTCGATTAAGTCGATTTTAGATCGACTGCAACGTACAAGCGTTAAAAAATGCAAACATCATCAGGCGATACAGATAGCAGATATTATCGATTCCCATCAGCGTCCGCGAGTTTTGTACGGCAGAAGGATCTCATCCGTCACCCTCGTCTCTCTCGCGTCCTTCAATCCTCCTTCGACGAGACGACGAGGTCGTCCCTGAAATCTGCTCGACTTCGGCAGTCATTCGAGGGAATAATTCATGACGTCGCGATCTTACGCGAGAATAGTTTATCGTCCGTGAGAGTGGAAGTCCGATCGGAAATCGATTTATGGACCCGATAAGGGAAGGCAACAGAGCGAAAAGAAGGGAAACTTGAACTACGCTTGGACAAACTCTCTCGACCGTTCTTTTGCGCCAACTTAATGTGGAATTCAGTCGATTTTCACATTTCAGGCGTCTCAGTAATTTGTCAAGTTATTTTCTTCAACTTTGATGACGTGAGAGACGTAAAGATTATATAGATACGCAAAGAACAAATTAGATAGATTGCTTGTCTGACATTGATCATATAACATAAATCATCTGCGGAAGCCCCTTGTTAACTTTAAGATCGAGATCAGAAACCTCCTTCTGTTTTAGCACTTATATCCTTTTTAGTATCCTCTCCTAAATGCATCATTATAAGATTATCTGAGATGACGTGATTGATTTAACACAATGAAAATAAAGAGAAATAATACTTGTCGCTAATCACCATTATTAGTAGGGGGGAAAAAAAAGAAATAATTAGACAAGTCAATCGGAATACTCGCGATTATCATTTAAAAAAATAGATAAGAACTGAAACAAAATTAACAGAATTTTGAGAGACGACAATACATACTTCAAATGTATTAATTTATATATATAATTCCTTCCATATGAATAAAAGAAGATTATTGCTTTAACAAGTCTATTTAATTTTATCCTATTTTCACTTTACTTCGTTCGACAGCTTCGAATACCGAGAATAACATAAGATTACCGATAGATTTTCTCTCGGAGATTTCCAGAGTACTTGAATGCGTAAAGGTAGAAAAGATCGAAAATCGAGTTCCGGAGAAACGGAAAGTGCGAAAGCAGGCGGCAAACAGAGTTTATGCGAGGCGGTCGGCGTAAAAGTATCGAAGTGCGATGTAACACGCACGAAAGTGGCGCGAAAGAGGCGTGCCGCCGCCGGCCGCCGGCCGCACCGAGAATGAAATATCCGCGCTGACATATTGACACTGGGGACTCGTAATTCGCGCCTCTCGGGCAAACAGAGGGCTGCGTTCAGGCGCCGATGTGGAGTTAGTCGCCGATGCTCAACGGTGCACAATCCTGAAAAAGATCTCTCCCAAGGGCGAGAATCCGTTTCGCTTCGCGGAGCTTGTGTACGCGAAGAACATACACCGGCGAGCCGAGACCGGCCTGTTTGTTCTCCGTCGATTAATACTTGGACGTGAGCACAACGAAAAAAAAAAAAGAGAGAGAGAGAAAAGATATCGCGGTTGTATTTTGATTGTCCGAGATTGCCCAAACAAATTTGCGAAACATCGTCATCAAATAATAAACTTTTTTATTAAATTTCTTGTCACGCAAAAAAAAGTAATCTAATATAATCCCGTTAATAAGAACAAAAGACTTGAAATAAAATTTTAGCGATTCCTAAAAACTGCAAGAAAGAGTTAAACGATCCTCGAATGTTTGAAAGTTGGCGCGAGTGCCGCCGCGCTCGTGAGATCTCTCTCGGCGCGTCGTCGTTACGGGTCGTAAGGGTCGCCGCGTATCAAAATGTACAAAATTGTTGCACTTTCCACGCCGCGGTACGTTCAATCTTTCGCGGTTCGCGCAGTGGATATTACAAGCCGCACCTCCGCCGAGCGATCGTCCATGCAACCCCCCGCCCCCTTTGCCGCTCTCGCGCCCTTGCTGCCACATTAAAATAATTTAATTTAATACCCAGCAATTCCGCTTATTGCCATTGCAACATCAATTTTAATAATAGCCCTCTCAGCGAGCGAGAGCCTCCCCGACACCCTCTCGGACTCGCCCCGCTCGCGCTTCGCCCGGCGACGACGGCGGCGGCGGCGGCGGCAGCCGTTTCTACGCCTCCGAAGAAACCCAAAGCGCGCAACACACATTCGATATTACGACCTCGCCGGTAATGACGTTTTTTTCTCCGATATTACTGAGAGATTTTTTTCAGGGCGCCAATCTATTTGCGCGCCGCGCGCGCGGAATGGGATCGGCAGAGGGAGATTACAGCCGTCGTTACAGATTACACAAGGCCCCGATGACTCCGTTGTCTGGAAGCGCTTACCTCTTTCTCGGTAATCTGTATACGTTAAACGAGACTAATAACGACTCCTTCCGATCGTGTTCATAAATTCCTCCCCGGACACATCGTATTTTTCGCCTTATACATTATATCCTTAATATAAAGTAGTCTTAATTTCGAAGTTTATAAATTTTAAGTAACGTGCATTTTACCGGGCGAAATTGAGCGACTACTGCGTAATTAAGCGAGCCCGGACTAGCAAAAGTGCTTTAAACTATATTATGTGCACAAGTAATATGTACCGTCTCAATATATCTGTTTATGTTACGTCTGCTTCTTGATAGACAGAATGAATTTTCGCGTATGATAGTCTTCATTAAAATTTTAATAAGGATATAGGGATGTGTATGTTTCCACTGATCATGCTAAGTTCCTGGATAAGACGCTGGTGGCGAAAGGGTTAAGAAAGATCGCTCCTAGCGCGTATATCCGCGCTCGGGCAGATTCTTCCGCGGCGGGGCAGGCGCTCGGGCTCACCCAAGTACTCCCAGGACTACTCCGAGGTTGGCGGCCGGTACTCGAGAAGAGCACTCGGCGTGCCTACATAAATTCACGGACGCGTCGAGACGTGTTAGCGTTATTACGTGTGTCGAGAGGAATACCGATCTGTCGGTCGGCAGTTTTCTCCGTCCTTGCGCGGTGCGCCCATAACCAGTGCACCCACCAACCGTTGCCGTTGCCGTTGCCGTAGTAGCAACAGCAGCAGCAACAGCAGTCTCAAACACCCGCTAGCGAAGTTGCTCTCCCGACCGCCGCGCCGGACAGGTGGTAGCGGGATCGCGTTACAGAAATTGCCAATTACCTATAACATGCAATTCCTACCTGCCCCCGTCGCGCTCTTCGCCCTGCTATCGTATTAATCCGCCGCTGCACTCGCCCGTTACAACCGGGCCGCGTAATCGCGCGAGAAGCCGTCGTCGAAATTGGACGACGTATCTTTTCCCGCGGATGTAAAAGGGTTTCCCAGAAAACAAGACGCTTCTCTCGATCCTGCAGCTATTACTTTTAATAAGTATAATATTTAAATTGATATTCGATATGTGCGAGCAATTGATCCCCCTCGAAGAACGCTTTCGTCTAGAGATCGTCTACGTAATACCGACAGACCGCTACCAGCTTTGCCGTAATGCGTAAAAAAACCAGGCTCGATATTGATTTTTGTACCGCGGCCAAGACGCATCGATCATCCCGCTTGTATAGCCGCGCGTTCATTCGGAGAGTTCGGCCCCGAAGAGGAGAGGTCTCGGCCACCAGCGGGAGTCGAGCGTTTATCACTTAATGACTTGGACTGGTGTACTACCACCGGTGGAAGAATGATAGGTAAAGCAAGCCCTCGACCGAGAACCGTCGGATGAGGCTAAAACCACTCGTTTGAAAATTATAAAAGTTCATAATTAGCCGCACGACGTCAGAATGAGGAATGTTATGCTCGTGCGGCAAGGCCGAACATTTTTATACACTGTATATATTCTCCCCCAAATAAAGGAAAAGAAGAGATAGAAAGGAGCTGCCACATTCGCGCGAAAGAACCTATCTAATTAGCGAAACTAACGGGACGCGGCACACGTCGTGCTTAATTGGAGAAGCCTCAAAACCTCCGTTATCCGCCTAATTAATTAACCACCCGCGAACTTTCCTTTAAAGACCGCGAACCAGCCGGCCTTCTCGCTGATTGTAATTAATTCCGACTATCTCGCGCGTATAAATCTCTTGTATCAGAGATAAAGGAAACATCGTGCTAAATTCACAAAAAAGAAATTGCACCCCTCGCAATGCTGCGCGGCTTACGAAAGATTCGCTTGACAGTTTTGGTTTCAACGTTCACAGCTCGATTTTAACGATTTTATTCTCAGTCGTCAATTGAGTTTACGTAAAGTCAATATGACCGGCATTCACCCGGAAAAGATCCGTTCTTCTTTTTACGAGTTATACTTGGCAAACATCCTGAACGACCGGCTGAGGAACCGGCCGTCAACCGCGGCTCATTGCATTAATGCGGATTAACGCGTGCTTTCGCGATCGCAAACGACGGAACGCAACGAGATGGTCTAACGATATATAGTTCATTCGAAATGCCAAATAGAATAGCCGGCGACAAATGGAATAAACGGTATCAGTCATTGAAAAGTATAAACAAAAACTCTCTTGTACGATATATTTATAGACTTTTATAAAAATGAATAATTGGTACCCACTGGCTTCGCAAAATAAAACTTTCGTTTTCAAAAGGAATTTAAAAATCGCAAATATTGCATTTGAATGCACACAGCCGCGGGCTACCCCTTTCGACATCACTGATTTTTATTCTGAATGAATAAACTTTCAAGGACTAGAGGAGTTAAGGAACACACGACGATTAAACAATCAGTAAACGAAGCGGAATGCTCGAAAATCTAAATAGCGTGAAAAAAATTCCCAAAGTTATTATGTAAATATATTAATGTAAATATGAATCATTTAATATGCATATGTCAACTGAAGGGGATTATGAAACGCGATTGACGTATATCAATAATCCTATATCTCATCAACACCATTTATTACCTATTGCTCCCGGAGAGCTGGATTGTCCAAATATTTTCAAAAAATTCTCGATTTTCAATCGAGGAATAATTCAGGTATATAATATATATAAGAAATAATCCAGTTCGTTCTCTTAATGTATAAAACTCGAATATCAGGAGAACTGTGAAACGCAGCCAATCGATTACGAATAAGCAACTGCTACGGTAAGCACCAGCAGCAGCGGCAGCGGCAGCGGCGGCAGGCATTTAGCCGGTCACTTCCCGCGAGCGCGACGTGTAACGCCGTTCGCGGTTTATTATTAATAGGACGATAAGATCGCGAGGCATTACGTGAAACACACAGCTCGTCAAGCCGTAACTGGTTCCGCGCCGAAGATAGAGTCCCTCATCTATCTCCGGCGACGTGCGGTACGAGAACGCGGGCGAACAGAGGTGCGCAACCTCCTGACTTGCGTCTTGTACCCCGATGACTCGCGCGTAAGCAGCGGCCAATTTTCGTGAGAGGAGTCACGTCGCGGCGCGGCGAGTGTGAAAATGACAAATGTCGCGGCCTGACGACTGTATCGTCCCGAGAGAAGTAGAATCTGCCGTTACACCTGCTGCCAAATTCGCCGGACCAACCTTTTTAAGCGAATGTGTACTACTGAGATATCATAAGGAAGCAAGAAATAACGTATTAATCCTTAAATCGTGGTTATTCCTCAGGCCGATCCTGCGCGTTTCACAATGCCGCGCGGGGTCTCAAAATATTACCGTTACAGGCGCGTACGAAGAAATGTTTTCATTAGTTCGCTATCACCGGAAGTCATTAGACGCAACTGTAGAAAGACGCATGACCGACAATGCGATGCATTTGTGCGCGTCCTCTCGCATCGCTGCCGGGCAGATTAGTAGAACCTCGTTCTGCTAATCGTCCTTGCCAGATCATAAATTATTTGCGGGAAATGAACTCGCAAAAACTCGCGAAACAGCTCCTCGTGCTCATCTCTTGCATAGGAACGTGAAGATCGTCTCCGCGGAAAGAATTTGCCAAAGAAACTAGAGGTAATGTACTTTTTAAATACTCTTAGGCAAAGATTGACATTTTCTCGGAAATAAAGTTTATAGCAACGACGTCGAAACTTGTGAACTTATCACGCGATAGTCTCATCTTTCGCATATGCAGAAATCAAAATGAGCGAAATTATAAAAAAAAAAAGTTAATTGGTTTGTGACTCTACGTTTCCTCCAAATTCTTTCAAAATTTGAATAATTCTACAAAATTTTACATATAGATTTTATTTCTTGGTAAGCAGAAATTCAAAGTTTTTTTTTTTATAATTTACTTAATTACTTAAATCTTTTTTTCACGATATAAAAATTAAATTTTACTAATTTCTAAATTATTTTCTCTGAGAAGAAATCAGATTAGGAAAAAATTTCAGATGATCCAAGATTTGATTTAAAAATAAAAAAAAAGTACGAATGAAATTAGACATTCCGCATAAAATACTTTTATTACAAAAGAACGGAAAATATGATCTCTTACTAACATGGCAAAGGATGTGACGTTGAAAATGCTATTTCTGGGAATAACCTGAATAATAGTCGCTGTTCGGCGAGTTGATTAAATTAATTCGATCCTCAGGACGACGCGTCGCGTCGAATGGCAGGACCCATATCCAGACGCAATGACAGGATGATATTCGGACATCGTGGTCGCCTCCCGGCGGTTAGAAAGTTCAAAGTTCAATGAACCGCAACTGGCCACGCGAAAGGATCGCACGCAGGCGTGGACGTGCGCACGCACGCACGCACGCCCGCACGCACGTACGCACTGCGCGGAAAGCTCGGAGGAGAAAGAAAGGGGAGACACTGAAAGGCTTGTTTTTTGCCAGCTGATTTACTCTTACGAATTGGCCGTGCGAAGAAATATTTTCTTCGTTGGGATAAAAGATCAAAACAAACGGCGCTCGCTCGCGCGGTGCGCGCATTCGTGACCGAGGTGGTGCAGCAGCGAAACGCGAGAGAGTCTCTCTCTCGCTCTCGCGATAGCGATGCCGATGGCCGCCGCGTGGATCCCCGCCGTAGAGAGAATCCCTTGAAAAAATAAGAAACGCAGAAGTAATACAAGTCGCGAGCGAGACAGAACGAAGCCACGGGCAATAATTCTCATATTTTAGGGAGGCAATTTCGAAGGCGAGTGCGCACATACAAGGGAAGAGCTGGATTTTCGAGGGCTGTACTTTTCGATAATTTATGCCAACGAGCCTCTCCCGCTCGGCTCGGTTCGGCTCGGCTTTCCGAGAAGCGATTCCCTTCACCATGCCCATGCGGTCGCCCATCCGCGAAATTCCGTCCGGCTATAATTTTGGAAATAATTTTGAATTCGGACACGCGCGTGGCGTATCGCGACATTTTCTTTATCGGAAATTGCACGACGATTCCTGAAGTCGAGTAGTGATCGAATCTCTGGTCTCGTTCAATTTATTTAAAATTCCCAAATAAGATTTGCCCGACACTGAGGCGCGCATTAAATAATCGTTTAAATTTTAAGAATTTTTTAAGATAAAGCAGACTGGAACAACTCAACAGTGTTAAGGAATTTTATTTTATCAATCCTTTTTGTACGAGGAAACATATTTCTCTAGACCATCAAAGAATTCGAAACAAAGTACGCTCAAACCGAAAATTTCGATTATACCGAGCAAACGTATAATGATAAACGGAAACGTGACCAAAATCAAGGGCGAAACGGAAAAAGAAGGAAAAAAAAAGGATAAAACAATGAAACAATTTAATAACACCAATACGCGGTGGGCGGGAAAGAAAGTGTGTACCCGTATTTATAGGTGTTCCAGTAAGGCAGGTAGTAGTACGTGGAAGGATTTAAGATACGCGAGACCAAGCCAGTCCGTAGCTCGGATGCAGATGATCCAAGATTATAGACATTAGGGACATTAGCCTTGGCTTTATGCGATTCTTCGGTGGCCCCGGGGTCCCCCGGCTCCGCGCATTCGTTCCTCGCATACGCGCGTGCACCGTGCTGCCCGCGTGAAATAGTCTAGCGGCGTTTCCCGATACATATTCTGAGAACCGTAGATAACGTTTGTGGTATTATTTAAAAAATTCAAAGGTGCAGCTGTAAAACATTCAAAGATTTCTATCGACGACGACTAATATACGTAATGTAAATGCGAAAGAAAGCGCGCACCGCCGCGCCGGTCAAGGGAACGTGTTCGCGCGAGAGGGTAAATCAGTCGACGAGGTGTAGAGCAAGAGGGCGAGAGCGAGCCGCAATCGAAAGACGAATGAAACGTCGAAGGCGACGATTACGAGAGTGACTATCCTATAATCCACCAGCGAGGATGGTTTCTTAGATCCTGTGCTTGATTGGTAATTGGATCCTACTTCGGTGAAGGGAGGTATATACCTGCGGATGAAGAAGGTCGTTTACCCCTTTCGATGGAGCAATCTTCTCGCGGCGAAATGTTAGACCGAGATCGAATCATTCATTTCCTCCGCTTCCGATTTCGCCTAACGCCGCGATCATATTTATCGCGGAATTACTACTACGCCTAACAAAGACGAATTATCGAAATGAAATAGCTCTGTCAAAGGATAGAGAATAATCGACGATTTGAAACTTGAAAAACACACTGAGAGAAAAGTACAGTTATCTTTGGGCTCAACCATAATTTTATAATATTTCTAACACGAAATATGATTAACTTAACTATATGCATCATTATGTTAACCATAATTATCGTTAAAAATATTATAAAATTGTGGTTGAAGCCAAAAGTAACTATATTTTTCTCTCAGTGCGAGACATTTGTCTAAATTAGAAAATTTTCTGAATATTTTCCGCTCTCTTTTAACGTCTAATTTTTCCGTTACATCTTCATCGTGCCTCTCATACATAAAATAAGACGTCAGAAACGGTCGTGCCGTATGCTCGCTTCAAGCATCCATACGTAAAGAGAGGGCCGAATCGGTGGAGCAAACCGCAGGGATGTGTCGTGGTGGTTTAAGAATGATGAAGGCGGGACCTGACATTCTTGAACGGACAACCGCAGACAGTGTCGACACGGTTGCATAAACTCAATGGTCCATTACCGACAGTGTTTACGATTTTTCAATTACTGACTGGCTGGAGGATCATCGTTACGCCGAAGACAAGGTCGTCTCATCAAAAAGATTCTCGATAGACAGGGATGCGATTGAGCCGGGAAGGAATGCACATATTTTATCGAACCGACCTTAAGAATATCACAACGGAAGTTTTAAATACAAAAAAAATTCTAAAATAATCGTTCGTGCAATATAAATTCTCAAAGGGGACTTGTATACGAGTTACGCGGAGATCGCTTTCCCTTTTGATCGAAATAATCGATACGAGTTATGAGAGTTTATTCTCGTGTCATGCGGGAAATGTCACGCATGACCGTCATCATGTCATCCGAAGTATTCAACCGCGAAACTTATACGCTAGAAGGAAGCCATTGGACATTAACGCACGTGCAATATTGCGAGGTTGCAGGTGTAGTCTGCACGTGAGATAGTGTAACGCCTGCTTAAAGATTCAGATATTAAAACAACGTAATATCGCTCGGGAATCCGCATTTGTTTTAAGCTGATTTTTCTTCGGGACTGTACAATTTTCATCATTCATTAGTGGCATTGGATTTCCGATTGGTGAGATTATAGCCTTCTTTCTTTTATTATGTAAGTTATTTTTAACGCATTCAAGCAATCTATTAAAATTTATTAGATCTACTAGATCTATTTAGTATTATTTATAAATTAAAATAAATACTATAAAGAAATAAAAGCCAACTAATCTAAAACCTACATAGTGATAAATAAATTCAATGTGTTCCAAAATACGAATATACATTCTTTTCGCTATTTCGTGGCTTGAAGATCAACTTATCTTCCGAAAGGTGGTTGATACTAAATTCGCGTTATCACTGCGGTGAAAAACATCAGCTACTTGGGGCGCAACTTTGCGCAGTTAAACTCGGGCGGAGAAGCGTTCGAGCAGGTGCAAAGGATTCGAGCGGACAGTTTTACTTCGGAAATAGAGCAGCAAGAGATACAACGCGCCTTGATGACTCAGGCTAGGTTCCATTCTGAGAAGAGCGAAACCTCAAGCGAACGGGGTTTCGCTCTCGTATAGAAATTAGTGATAATTATATAGGACTAGCACCTGCACGCAGGTGCAAAAACTCGGGGAACGCTCGTTGCTGTCATGGTGCTCGTGCTCTCTTAGACGAGCAGCCATGAGTCATTGTCGAAGCGAGAGAAACATCTATCCAAACCGGATATAGGTACCTTCGTACCACGGTTGCTTGTCGATGACAAGCTAAAACGGAAAACGAGTCATCCCAATAGAATGCATCTCGTGACAGAAATTAACCTTAGCAAAATCGCAGTAAAAGATTTCTCTACCTCGATATATGACTTCTAATAAATCTTTCAATTAATATACCTATACTTTAATCAGTAGTGACCGATTAATATACTTAAATATTAATATATTTACATTATCTTAAGATGGTTTTTTTTTATTTAGAATCAAAATTTCCAACATAAATAAAAGTCAGTCCTGCGTGAATTGGAAATAAAAACTTTCTAGGTTTAAGCTGCACGAAATGGCGTCTGGAAATATACATATATCTGCAATTTTATCGAAGTCGGTTGAACTTATGGTATATACACGTTAAACATGTGCATCATGCATAATGTATGCATTTAAAATGAATGGTAACTAACTGTCGAATATTTCTGGCAAGATAATAACATTTTCTAATTGCAGTTAGTAGCTTTCGAAGAACAAAAGTCGCGAAAGGAATTAACATTAATAACGGATATAACCAATTTGTTCGCCAGTTAATTTTGTTCTGTCGTAAAAAATCTCAACTATGGAAATTTGACGACTAAAAAAACAATAAATACCTATATAAAAAGAACATAAATCTAGGTAATTGTACGCGCATGAACTAATAATAAAATCGCGCGACGTAAATTATTTCAACATAAAATCCTTAATTTTTATGTAGTATTAATGCAAGAAAATTATATATAAAACATACAAAAGCATATTATATATAAAAGCAGTTAACATTGCTTTAACAAATATTTCAAATAATTAAAATTTTTCCACTCCAAATTCAAATTAAAATTACTTTAAGTCTATCTTTATTCATAAAATTTTTTATAAAAAACTTAACTTGTATAGTTGGAATAAAATTAACTGAGATCTTTTAAATCGATATATCTAATAAAATAATTATAAGTTTAATCATTTTAATAAATTATCTGATACGATAATTGAAATATTGTACATAATCGTACACCACAATATTTTATAAATATAAACAAGAATATTCGCGAGATATAAAAGATGCGAAAAATTATAGCAAATTTCGACTTACCCTTCAGCTGTGTGGTCTCGATCGCGAACATGTTGAGCGCCAAGAGCTGAAGTAAACGAGTACCAGGAAGCGGTAGTGGCGAGTGCTGCAACAAGGCTCTGAATTCCTTCAGCATTTGAACACCGGCTTCTTGAAAAGTCTCCATTCTGAAAACAGAACACAATCTTTTTCATACTCTTGCAGCGTTTGTGTTTTGTAGTATATTAAATATTAAGTATATTAAAAAATAATTGACTCTGAATTCAGATTAATTTATAATTTTAATATATTAGATGTATTTTGAAGAAGTCAAATAATGAAAAAACGAATAAGTCGGAGAAATTAAAGATTAGTTAAATGTCAATTTATTTAACTTATCTCATTATCATTAAAACAATAATAAGCAATTGTTGTAATAAACAATTTCTGCTCGCTTTAAGCGACAAAAGATTTATGCACGTATAGCCACGTGTAGTTAAAAATAACAATTTAATATTACTTTTGATATCAGTTAAAAATATCCGCTCAAATCTCTTACATTTTAATAATTAAAATGTTTATCTATACAGATATTTTTAGAATGATGTAAAGTTCATAGGTACTCTTTGATAATTATAAAACTAATTAGTCATTTTCGATCAACACATTAAAATATCAATAGCTCTTGAGTGATAAGTAATTCCAAATGTTATTTCCATTTTCCTCCACCTTCGAAAATTATACGCGCACAATGGGGACGATTAACGGCACGGAAAACGTTTCTCAACGTGGCACCCACGTAAATATCTCTTCAATCGATCCCTCTCTAAGTAATCGAGTTTAGATCGAAATCGGTGAATTTGCGACCCACGTCGACGGCTAATCCGAGACCGGTGATAAAGGAGGACAAAGGTTGGCCGCGAGGTCTAGAGCCGCCGAGGGGCCAT
Organism: Tetramorium parvispinum; assembly: GCA_011638315.1. NCBI lineage: Eukaryota > Metazoa > Arthropoda > Insecta > Hymenoptera > Formicidae > Tetramorium > Tetramorium parvispinum. Next base: position 14,368 of record VBVR01003319.1, read on the forward strand.
CCTCATAAACACGGCAACGGGAGACCTCGCATAGCGGACGTTATCTTTCCCACAGCCTCTTTTCGCGCGCGTGGCGTACCGCGTCTGCATACATTCATATATATTATATATATATATACATATATATACATACAATGTATTAAATCTGTGTATAACGTCTCACTTGATATCTCACCCGCGACACGCGGCGCCGCGTTTGTAATTTGGAATATTCGTGACGCAACCTCCTTTTCAACTCCTCCCATCATGTTGTCCTACCTAACATTCTTTAGCCTTAAACGTAGTAAAATTTTAAAATGTAGAACTTAAATAACTACTCCTAATATTGTCATTTTACACCGAAAATTAAAAATGTAGAAATTTTAATTGAATTGTTTATAATAATTATTTCAATCATTTAGCAAAAAAAAATTTATTTCAATATATTATTAAATTTTTTTTTTTAATCAATTTACTGTCGATTACAATTATAATATCGTCACATATCAACAGAAAATTTTTCAGTATAATATAGTTGTAAAATTTTTCTTTTTATCTCTTCTTTACTGATTTTGTTTTCAATAATTATAAGAATTTTAGAATTCATAATTCACATCTTTGTTCACGAATCAACTTCACTTATATCCAATATTTTAATTAATGATTCTTATAGAGTTTTATAAATTCTGATTCTCACAGTCACTATTTTTATTTTTAATTTCCAATTGTTTGAAAGTATAAATGCTTTCTCAAATACAAAATGAACAAAACCGTTCAATTGTTCGATGTACGTATCGTACGATGTAAGTATCACGCTTGAGAAATGGTTTGGTGGATATTACACAATACTGTTACTGGGAAAGTAAAACGTAATGTAACGTAAAGTAATTCGATCTTCAAAGAGAAACGATAAAAGGACTTTGTAAACGCAAGAGGGAAAGGGTTTACAGTCACAAATAATTGCGCACTTACTATTCAAACGCAATTACTATGCTATCTTTGCTATGTCAGAAAGAACCAGGAAGGAGGGAAGCTTCCGTAATTCACCGTGCGGACAAACGTCCACAAGGAATTGTTGATAGCCCGTAATATTAGTGTCTCGCAAAATGACCGACAAGAAAGACATTTGGAAAAGTCGATACTACCTTGTCCTTAGAACTTACATGACAATATCGGGTATATGGCCGTATCGTAGACTTTGCGACAGATATATACACTTTATACCGACGTTTATATTCTGTTGTAGTATTCTGATACCTCAGGTAAATTTTAAGATTTACGCTTACGAGAAAACAATTCACTATAAATTATCGCAAACGAATTAGTTTTTATAATTCCTTTCTTTTAATAAAAACTTCGGTGTATTGATTGATATTTCACGATACTGATTAATTGAAATAGTTACGGTACGTGTTAGTTGCCTCGGATATCAATGAAGTGATAGAGAGTATAACATCGGCGTTGATCAGTATAATATTCAGCTATAAAGTAGCGACTATAATGTTCAACAAACATGTGAGTAATAATTCTATTGAATTTAATTTGCGTCACGTAGTCGCAAGCCGTTTTTTCTCTAAATTATTAACGCGATAAAAAATATGAAATATATTTATACAGATAAAGTCTTGTCTTAAGACAATAGAGGAGGATTGGCTGTCGTTAAAAACAGATGTAGAAAGATCTATTCTGCAACGCCACACCGAATACGGACAATATTTAGCGACATCTTATGCAGGTACGTTATAGAATGTAGGCGTACTTTTTAAATACGCGCACGTTTATATGGCGTTTATATAATGACGCATTTTACACTTCCGTGATTTCTCAATTTTTCAATCATTTATTTTTTTTCAAATTGTAAGATTTGCATAAAACAAAAAAATTCTTGTTTATTCAGAATAAACGTTTTTAAATTGAACAAGAATTTTAATTAAGAAGCAATAAAAATTTATGAAAAGTATTAATATAATACGTATATATCATTTCTTTTCTAGTTTTTATGCATGTGACACAAGTTTCCTACTTGCTCAAACCAGTCATCCTGACGCTTTTAGAAACCGAGATCACGAATTCTACAAAAGCGTCTACATCAAAGTTGCCATTTCGTGTCGAGTACGGTGTGGACGTAGACCGATACTTTTATCCAATAACGATTCACTGTTATCTAGCTGTATTCGCTCACGTGTTTAGTACAATCGCAGTTGATTCTTTATATTGCACATTGATCCAGCATGCCTGTGGAATGTTCTCCATTGTTGGGTAAAAATGAAGATCCAGAGCTAACAATTAAAAATTAAGATAAGAATATTATTTTTTGCACCAACATTTTGGTGCGCTTCCAGACACATGCTAGAGGAGATTGGTAAAAATAATAATAATGTTAATTTTCATCTGACGCTAAACAAGATAGAAGACACTGATTACAAAAAGGCATTGAAGTGTTTACGTAAACATTTGCAAGTAATAAAGTGCGTATTAACGAAAATATACAGTAGATATTGATTAGATATTATAGATAATATCGGCTGTATCAATATATCTATGCTTGCTTGTACTTGTGTTCTGATTCAAAATTTTTTGTAGATTCGCGGAACTAATCGAATCCACATTTACAAATTTATTTTTAATCAGCATTAACTTGAATATGGCCGCTGGAAGTATAAGCGGTATACAAGTATGCATAAATTTCTATACTTTATATTTTACCAATAACGTTATAATTCGATTACAATTATTATTTTACAAGAATAATAATTGTTCAATAATAAATCTATAATTTTTGAAATATTAAGTACATTTGCGACACCTAATAAAAACATTCTCTTAAAAGGAATTAAATTTGTGTTCCAGATGATAATGAATTTAAGCAACGGTATTACAGAGATAGCAGGGCCTATGGCTATTTATGTTGCGCAACTTGTTCATATCTTTCTACAATTTTGGCAAGCACAGTTTCTGTTAGATTACAGTATCGTCCCATGCGAATCTATGTAAGAATGCAAAGTTTTTCTGCTTTATTACTAGTTGTTGCATCTAAGTGATGCACGAACTTTATTCTGCGTTATAGCTGCAGAGGAAAGTGGTATTATACTTCGAACAGATGTCAAAAACTTTTTCTTTTAATTATGACTAGAACTGTATCACCGTGCAAAATAACTGCCGGCAAAATTGTAACTTTATCAATCGAAAGCTTTGGTACGGTAGGTAAAAAATTGAAAAATTATTTTGAAATTATCGATTTTTAAAAACCACAATGTCTTTAGTGATTTCGATGTTTTACTTAACTCCCCATAAAATTATAAAATTATAAAAAGATTATATAATATCGGATTTTTATTTTCTAAAGGTTCTGAAAACGATGATGTCTTATTTTACGGTGTTACGTTCCTTCCAGTGATGATACTGTCACATCAAAGTAAATCTTATGTATGATTAACAATACGTCGTTAGCAGAATAAAATTGTATATGAAATTTTTCTTCGTATTTATCCGAATGTCAGTATTATAATGCAATTAATTTACAGTTAATTTGAAAATAAAATCTCACAACACACACAACACACTGTCTACCATTCTACGTTCATATTATTTATATGCTACTTCAATTTTTAGGTGAAAATTATGTTGTAATTTTATATTATCTCACATTTCCTCGTTCTTTAATTTTGCTTACTTCTTTCAATTGGTTCTAAAAATTCAGGTACCTATATATTAAGCTATATGAGCCAAATTATCACAATGTAACGAATAAGATCTA
>VBVR01003320.1:0-18099 GCA_011638315.1 Tetramorium parvispinum
ACTTCAGATAATATCCTATCGACGCTTATTATAATCACATAACAGAATTTTATTGTATACATCTTTTTTTCAACATTTTAATTTGTATTTGATTTGTATTTTTATTCCTCAAGCTACAATCCTCCTGGATGGACGCAAAGTTTGACTCGGATTTGCTCAAGATACATTTCGTGGACAATTCCGAGATGTCGAAAATCGCCCTTTTCAATCGTTTCAATAAAGGACCGTGAAAGTTTTGCAAGTAAAGAATCAAAGAAAATTCGAAAATTCCAATTCCGTTCTTATAAAATCGTCCGTCCCCTGCGAGCGAGCGTCCCTCGCTCGGAAACGAGTGCGCGCGCGTGCCCGCGCGCGCAGGCGGACCGTTGGAGGGAAATGCGGCGCACTTTTTGCCCGTAGTGTACGCGCGTTTGACGGGACGTTTGGCGACCGTGAGGTTTGAATCGCCGCTGATCGCGTCCTTCTGCGTGACGCCCCGGCATGCCGCGACGTAGCGAGGATCGTCGCTGAGGATCCTGATGCCAGTCGAGAGCAGGGAGAACGCCGGCGCTGCTTCCGCCAGGGAAAGGACCGGATGAAAATTCGACAAGGTCGGTCTGGCGAGATGTGCCGTGCCGAACGCGTCGCCGTCGGTCCGTGAGCTCGCACGACGTTCGCTGCTCGTTCCTTTAACCTTCCGCGCCTTCGGGAGTGGTTCTCGTCCCGGCGTCCGTGGAAAATTCGAGTCCAGATCTTCTTCTGCCCCTCCCCCCCCCTCCCCTGTGGTGAATCTCTCCTGTCATCCTTCGGCTACGTCGCAACGAGACATCAGAGACATGTCCGACAAGCTGGCCGAGTCCGTCGAGGACGACAGCTCCGTCACGATGCTCGACGTTCTCCAGGTGGAAAGTCAGCTCGAGGAGGATGCGTACGCCGTTCTGGGCGCGTCCGACGATCAGAATTGTACTTACAGCAAGGTAAGGCCGATCTCGACCATCTCGCTCGCGACAGTGTCGCGATTCGCAGCTCCGTTTTTCGGTCGTTCATTCTACTAACTCGTTTCGAACGACTGTTTTGCAGGGATACATGAGGCAGGCGTTATACGCATGCAAAACATGCTGCTCAAACAAGGTTCGAGCTGCTGTGTGCCTGGCGTGCAGTTTTCACTGTCACGAGGGCCACGAGCTTGTGGAGCTGTATACGAAGCGACACTTCAGGTGCGACTGTGGAAATAGCAAGTTTGATGGCAAACAGTGTAATCTGGAGAAGGTAATGGGTTTATGCGATACCTTTTGTATGTTTTGCATGAAATTATATTAAGTTGGTTTTTTTTAACTGAACTTTTTGCACCGTTTTTCTTTCTCTCTATGCTGGCAAGAAAAAGAGGAAAGATGAATGATGCAAGGAATTTAACTAAAAAGAACTTACTCAACTAAAACCTCATCTGCTCTTGATTTTTGTTTTGCGCTTTCTTTAGTTGAAATCTGCTACCAATACTGAGAATAAATACAATCAGAATTTCGATGGAGTTTATTGTACCTGCGCGAGGCCGTATCCTGATCCGGAAGGCGACGAGGATGACATGCTACAATGTATAATATGCGAGGATTGGTACCATTTGAAGGTAAATATACAGAGTAACCTTTCTATGATGATAAAAATTTAATTCTCAATTTCTCTTAGCATCTAGAATGCGACAACAGTGCTCCGGCAGACAACGCATACGACGAAATGATCTGCACAGGCTGTATGAGAGAGCACAACTTTCTGTGGAAATACGCTACGAAATATGCAGGTTACTTAAATTTTTATGACACAAATTGCTTTGATTGTAAACGCTTAATTGTAATCTTAACAGTATGTTATTTTGCTGCGAGCAGTTCAAAAGAAAGCAGAAGTGAAAACGAATGTGCCCGAGAAAAACGAGGAGATAGATGTCAGTGAGTTGCCGAAGGGATGTCAGATGCCAAAACTTAGCTCTGCGGATACTAAGGGAAGCTGTTTTTGGGTAGAGGGCTGGAGAACCGCATTGTGTACTTGCGACGAATGCAAATCGGTGAGATATCGAATTTTCACATACTTTTATTCTTACATATTGAGAGCTTAAGAAGACTTCCTTATATGGCAATTTTTTATCGCACTTTTTACCATAATTACAGTTGTATAATGCAAAAGACGTTGCATTTCTACTTGATCCAAAAGACAGCGTACAGGCGTATGAGGAAGCAGGCAAAATGAATAAACAGGAATCTCAATATGAAAAAGGCATGAAGGCTCTTGCCAGCATGGGGCATGTACAAAAGTTGACAGCCATTGAAGGTAAAATTATGAGATTGTAATTATTGTATGAAATATTTTCAAAAGCGTTAAATCTTCCAAAAAATAGATACTTTTTATTAACGTTAAGCTATTTACGTTTGCAGAATACAACAATATGAAGGAACGGCTTATGCAATATTTACAAAAGTTTGCTGAAAATAAGAAGGTTGTACGCGAAGAAGATATTAAAGAATTCTTTTCAGAAATGGAATCCAAGAAACGTCCCAAAGTGACAGTGCCAACATATTGTCGTTGAAAATCTGTACTTTATTCCTATAGCTAATAATGATCCAAATAAAAGTAAGCTTTTTATTATGTTTTTATGGCAGGTTATCGTATATCTTGATGATTCTTAAGGTTTTTATGTTTGATATTTAATAGAAAGTTAATCGGTACATATTACTGTATCGGAGAGCCTTTTAATAAAATTTCCGTATATAATTATAGAAGAAGGTAAAAAGAAATGTAAAGAGAGCGTAATTTGCATATACATATATAAATATATGTCAAGGAAGAGTATTTAAAAAAAATTGCAATTTTTTGTATGTATGTCATTTAAATATCTAATTCGATCTAATTAAAAATAAATTTTTATTGAAAAATATAACAAATAGAATGAAGCTCTCATACTATTTCTCAAACTCTCTGTTTCCCTATCGTTCACCATTCTCTTGCTTTTCCCATTACTTCCAAATTTGCATCATTACGTAGAGAGATCAATTTTGCTTTTTTTTGTAGACTTGTAGAATCATTTCATTGATTTTTATATACGATATAATATCTTATCAATGTATATTTAATATTTTTGTCCGGTATTGCTAAGATTAAGGGGGAAGATTCGAGGTTTAATTAATGATCGCGGCGACATAGGTATCGTAGTAGTAATATTTATTATATATAACTGCTATATTAATAATCTTCGCTTACAAAATATACGGATCAACGCAACTTTTAAGCAAGTCAGAATGTTCCCGATAAAATATCTGTAATATATCGTATATGTATATCGAATAATAGCTGTTATATACGCAGAATGTCTTCGACATGTTCACAATGGCGGAACATATTGTTGAGGTTTCGATTAACGCAGCCGCGTTTTTAGCCGATGTTCCTCGCGATTGTTGCCGCGACGTGTTTTTCGCGTTATCTCGCGCTTTACGATCTTTGGCAGTGATAGAAGGGGTTCGGTATGTGTTCCTTGCGTCGGAAACCTCGAAGAGACTCGAATACATTATGACGTATACACTGCCTCACCGATATATAATATTATAACATAATATAGTTATATATATTATATATATATAATTGTTATTGTATAAAATATAAATAGCAATTCCGCAATAAAACTATGCGTTACTGCCGCAGCATAGTACGGAATAAAATAACGAAAGACGGGCATCCCCCTTTTCATCTCTCGCTCCAAGATGGTCAGCCTCAACAATGATGGCCGCGTCATCGCGAACGCTTCGCGCTATAACATTCCTTTTACGCTACCATATTAAGGTCTAAGTCTTATCCGGTAGAACTTTCTCGATATTATATGTATCGTTAATATTAAGCGATGCATTTATATGCAGCACGAATACGAAGATACTTTTTACCGTGCGACGCGAACCAGCCGCGCGGTAGCAGCGTCTCAGCTAGAGCGTCTCTCCGTAAGCTTTAGAAATCCACGCGTTGGAACTTAATAAAATTGGCACGTGGTTGAATCCCCCTCTCGAGCGCAAACGCAAGAAATTCCATTAAAAGTTTCCTCGATTAATCATCAATTATGTAATCGAACAGGCGATGGCGTTTTCTCGGAAATAATGACCTGTTTTTAATTGGAACGGACACCTCGAAGATCTGCGATTGTACTTTCACGTGAAGAAAATGAATTCATGTACATTTATAGGATATGCGTCGAATCTAGAGAAACGCTACAACCGCTGCTGACGGATGTTTCCGCGAAAGATCCTCGTACGATATGCATCTCGCGAGCTACGCGACGCACGGTCTATTTTACTTTTAATTAAAAATCGGCAAATCTCATCTCAAGATCAATTTTACCATCGATCCGGTTTGTCTCTTTTTTTTCTTTTTCTGTTTTTTTTTTTTAATTCGCGTTACAAACGTTCGTATGTACAAGGCTAGGCGCGTGTTTACTATTCAGTCCTAGGGATGATGATTTCAACATGTATGAAGAACACTTCCGCCGACCGATTCGCGGTCGGATCACAATCGGGCTATCTGTTCTGTGTTTGTGTGTGTGTGTGTGTGTTTGTGTATGTGTGTGTACGTGTGATGGGTAATAGTATTAGCGAGTAGTATTAATATACATAGAACACCATTATAAAAATGCTTACGGCTAAATCTGTGCGTTGAATCTCTTAAAATTACGTCTGATCTTTGCGTACAACAGGGAATCGTGATGTAACCGTTCCAGGCACGGAATAATTCTCAAGCCTCTCTTCCGATTCTAATACCTAAGCAACAAGCTGACGTTATTTATCGTCATTTTGACATTAAAACAACGTTTTATGATATTTCGATGTCAAAATAACGACAAATAACGTCAGTTTGCTACCTGGATACTTCACTGTTGCTAATCGACGGTGATATCCGCGCGTTTATATTTCCCTGTTGCACCTCGCCTGAAAAAGGTCGCGTTACGTTTAAAGTCCTACCGCAGCAAATGATATCCTGGCGGAGATCTCGCCATGCGTTTCCTCGCGCGAGGGGTCTCTCCCAAACGCGCGACGAAACGATGCTCGAAGATACGAATTTAAAGGGTGACTTTAAAATATGATTAAATCGCGCCTTTCCTCGTTCGCGCGTTAGAATTTCTCGAATAGAATTTATCGTTAATATTAAATATCTCTAGTCTCCGAAATTAAGGCAAATTCAATAGGAATCTTACCGCAAATGCGAACCTTTTTAGATTGATAAACAGTGGACAATCAATCGCTCCCTCTTCTCCCTCGCGCGTACCCGCTAGAATGATACAATAAAAATATATCTCTACTTGTAGCCGACTCGGTATAGATATGTTTCCTCTTCGAAGCTGCATCTTACGCTCGCTCGAAACAAATGTTCTTACACAAGAAGCTCGAGACTTAGACGATATCGTTACTGTGAAATTTCAACCGATTTTATGAACCCTACGTATCGCTACGACGTGTGTTTTGTTGGGGGGCGTCAATTTGCCAATTCTCAATTAAACAATAGACCTAACGAGATTGCGTTTGCAGGCCAAACGCAGGTCAAAATCTGTCTGTCTTGCGATAATAATCTTACGGAATCCTTTGCGGACAATTCGTAGAGATAAACCTAAACGATACCCTTTTTAGCGTACAAAGTATAAATAAATGCGGATCGGAATCACTTATCATTAGCCTTCTATGTGTATTTTGATTTATATTTCTATGTTAGGCGTCATTTCTGCGTGTGTATGTGTGTGTGTTCGTGTGTATGTATGTGTGAACTCTTTTTCTCTCGCGGCCACGAAATAAGAGCTCCCACCCCCTGAAGAAACCCCCGAGCCGTTCCGTCCGAAGATGAATCGATAAATCGCCGCGCGCCGCGAGGATAAATATCAGATTTCTCGCTTCTCCCTAACGAGGAATCCGCCGTTCGATTTGATATCTGATATCCATCCTGAGCGTCTCTCCGTTGTCTAATGGCTCGCGTAAAAGGTGGAAATCAGCATTCCCCGGGCCGGCATTCGCGCGCGACCTCGCGTCGACCCCGTTTCGGCGGAGAATTTATAAATCAAGGTCCCGTATCCCGGACGGGCAATTAGAAACTCAGAAGTTTCGAAGGTTGAGAGCTAATTGCGCCTGGCGCACAAATTTCTGCCTCCTGGACTTTGAAGCTCGGTTGGGTCAGGCACATACAATACACAACGCTCTGTAACACTCTGCTGATCCCCACTTTTTGCACGCCACTTTCTATAAGCGTATTATATATATATGTATATATATATATATCGATCTCGGTATGTTTCATCGCTCGTGAGGTTCGTCGTTACTTATCCGATCCGGGCTTATGTGTCGTTTTACCTTTTCCCATCCGCAACGATCTTGACATTATGCCCGTCGACACAGGGCTATACGTAAGTTGTAAGACATTTGCGGCAAGCGCGTCCTTAAATATTTAACGAACAAGTATACGCGAGACTTGCGAGAAGATCCTCTTTACGCGCCTGATTTCCTCTTTATCGCCCTTATTGATAACAAATCTCTCAAGATTCTCGAATCCTATCGTAAATGTATGTTATACAACGCTACATATTATGTAATATTATTTACGTACGTATCTCTCTGCCTAAATCGAAGATGAAGATTCGCAATGAAGTTACTAGATGTATCATACTCCATTCACTCGTGAATTGAACACAATTTAGTCTTTGAGAAAATAACCCCCGCTGTTACGGTTTTCCAGTAAAACCATTTTCTATCTTTAGAGATATTGATGTATAGATTTTTCTGCAGCGTAAAAATATCACCGACAAAATTTCAAAAATAATTTAATAACATGCAAAGCGTTTGCGATGCAATGCAAATGATATTTCGTTCAAAAGTCCCCGACAGTCATTTTGCGGAGAAAGCAAAGAGAGAATGGGATTTACGGAAAATTAATTTTCCTCCGAAGCTCTCATTCAAATCGGAGATACAAATACGTGCAAGCGATCGTCTGCAAGCCGTACGTAAGATACGAAGCATACGTTTCTCAAAGACGATTATGAAACTTCGAATTCGTACACACGCATTTGTAAAAACCGTTTCGTACACGTGACTCACGGCTCGACGGCGGGATGGATCAACGAAGCCTCTCCGATCGTCGTCGGAGTATCTTTGGAAACGATGAAGATTCTCTACGTGTCGTGCATGTCGGCTAACTTCGACGAGGACGACGATCTTAAGCCTACCCCCAAAAGTCCCGAAAGGTCCCTCGACTCTGGCGTGGTGCACGCGTTTTAGAAAAAGTTGCGTGGAGAAGGCCCTACGCTAAATGATGGCCGAGCGGTGGTGATGGATGCACATCGATTTAAACCAAACTATGCTCGCGCGTATCGTAACGATGCGTGTAGAGAATGGAGGAGCTTGGTCCTGGCGACGCGACGGACGACGGCGGCGTGGTGGTGCTCGAGCACGGCGGGGACGACGACGACGCGGAAGGCGGCGCCTTCCTCGAGGCGATCGCTACCTAGGTGTTGTGGCCCTGCCGGTGCGGCTTGTTCTCCAGATTGTTGGACGCCGGCCGGCCCACGAGGTCCTCGAGCTCGTCGGGCGTCAGGACCGTGAAGTCCCTGTCGGCACAACGGAGACACAATGATAATGGAACGCGGGGAATGTCAAATAAGGGAGTAAGATGCCTTTGTCAAACGGAAACTTCGAAATGGACTTTTCAAAAATAGCCCCGGTCTTTTTTGAGCGTGACTCAACTTACAATTCAATGTAAACTGAGATTCAAAGTTCTAAGGTATCTACGAGGTTTGTGTTACGAAATCAGAAGCTCAAAAGCTTTGAAGCTTTTGTTTCAACGAAACTGTTAAAATTCTTTGTTGACATATTTGTATACTTCACATTGAAAAAAAATTCTTAAAACGAATGAATCAGAAAAACTTGTAGGTTCGATCAAATATTCTGCACTGAAAAAAAAAAATATTTAGATCCAAAAAAATATTTATTTACATAGTGTCAATGATTTATTTATTTAATATAAACACATATTTATTTAGAATTAGATATCTTTACTTAAATTAAGTATTTTGGATCTAAATATTTTTTTTTTCAGTGTAGGATAAATATATCTATAATAATAAAATACCCGGAACGTGTTATTTTAATTGTACAAAATTACGAGGTATTCAATTAAAATGAGAGATATTTGTCGAACACATTTTTGTGTGTAAAATCTGAATAGACATTTAAAAGCGAGTGATTTTTGTTTTGTATGGGACAGTTCCCACTGTGCTAATTACCGTGAAAACTTATCCACCATCCTTTGAGCTATTGTTAACAAAACAGACTTTACGTTTCGACTTTCGTCATTTTGGAACCGTTGAGAAAAATGCAAATACCCGAGGGTGCTCTAAGCGTGCTTACGCGGTCTATCTTCGTCGGAATCTTCAGCAGGCGATAAGCGGATGATTTTCCTCATTCATCACCCGTCAGATCACCCTGCCTCTTCAACCTACAGCCCCCATTTCTCTCGGTGGGAAGATACGCGCGCGCGCATCGAAAGATCTCAGAAGTAGGACACCTTCTCTTATCGCGCCGGAGTATCCCACGAACGACAGGAACGAGCCAGGTAGAAAGGCAGAAGGGAAAGGATGAGGAATCCAGAGTGAGAGTACCGAAGGAGCACTTAGGAGAGCTAAGTGCTCCCGAGAGAGGGAATGGCGAAAGATTTGATTTATCGTCCTTCATTCGAATAATCGAGGAATAAGCGTTTCCTAACGTTAGATTTAGCGCTCCCAAGGTTCAACGCTCCTCCTGCGTCTTCTCGTGGGGTCTAATTTGGTCCAAGTGTCATTGCGCCTAGACGCTTAATGGGGATTCAAAACTCTTCTGGAAAGTGGCCGGGTAGTGAAGTGAGACCCCCCGCGGTACTCCTTCGATCGGAACGGCGATGAGGAGAGGGTAGAAGTGTCGGGCCCAGAAGCGTAAGGAAGAACCAGAGGTAGGGAGACGAGAGCGAGAAAGGAGGGAGTTGGATTACCGCTCGGTGGGCACACGTCGTTTCGATCGGGCTACCAACAGTACCACAGAAGACCGGCTGCCTCCGACGGAACCGGTTGTGTGTCGGAAAGGGCAACGACGGAAACTGGCAGGTCTCATCACGAGCGAGCCATGAGCGGGCAGAGCATGGACATGGTCTGGGATCCGCAGACCCAGACCAATTCCTTGGAGGGTTGGGATTATTCCATCGAGCTCGCGTACCTTAAGAGTCTCAAGGGATCCTCCTCCGAGAGTAGTAAGTAGGCGCGAAACGTAAGAGGTGAGGATTGGAATGCGCGTGGAAAGGATCGACGGAGTGTGCTGCCGATAACGTTAACGTGTAGTGTTGTGGTCAAGAGGATGGTGTCCAGGACGGAACAAGTGATAACTTTAAAAACTTCAAAAACTAAAATTAGGAGAGACGGCAGATTATCGCGATCGTTATCACGTGGCGAATTGTAACGCTCGTGACTGAAGAGCGTAGAAGAGGGGGTAGGAGAAGAATCTTCACTCATCCGAAAGGTCGATTCGATATAAAGACAGCTATAATATATCGATGGGTTCGTTTTGTCGCGCAGATGTGTGTGCGTACAATTGAATTCCTTCAGTTGAAAGTACTGAAATTTACAGACAATTTTGCGGGAATTTTCGCTCGCATTAAGAAGTCAACTTTGTCCGTGAACTTCACGGGTCACGTTGCTTCGCCGCGACAGCGAGCAGCGCGAAACGGTAGCTGGGTCGTTTGCTCACCGCGAAGGTCCTTGGCCCTAGCTGGTGTCAGAATGAGGGAGTGCCGCGAGCGTGAACCAGGGCATTCATATCGCCGCTCGGCAGGCAGCAACCTGCAGCCGTCGCTCGGCGGGTTGCGCGCTCAATTATCATTCCGAGCGAGCCCGGGTCGTCTGTAATTCCGTCAACGTAAACATTCCTTCGAATTCCCTCGGGTTCACCGACAGTATGCTGATCCAGAACCGAAATTATTAATGCACTCTTCGATTCCCTTTTTCCTTGCGCGATAATATCAGAGAGCCAGTTCGAATAGATAAAAAACGAAGAATGCGCTAGCGATGAATAGGAATATTCCCGGAGTAAAAGAAGCATTTCATGCAACAATACGTCTTACGTTTTGTGCAGATCTACAGTTGGCGGCGGAGCTCGGCAAGACCCTCCTGGAACGGAATAAGGAGCTGGAGAACATCATTAAGCTGCACCAAGCTACCGTGGAGGAGCAGACGCAAGAAATCGAGGTATTATAAATCTTCCACTGATTGTTTTGCGAGTAATTGTTCGAACGATTATTATTGCTCGTGGCAAATCGATTTCCCTCCGGTTGCTCTTTGATAATTTAACTAATAGCTCCAGCGTCTTCCGTACGGCATTGTTTTTTTTTTTTAACGAACGGCGACAATCGCCGAGGGAGGGAGGGACGGTAAGAAAATTCGAGTCGCGAACGATTTGCGGAATCGCTCAACCTCGAAATTGCACCGCCCGATGAATACACGTGTTATTTGTTCGTTCCGCAGTACATGAAAAAGCAGACTGCTGCCCTGAGGGAGGTGAACAATACGCGACTGAAAGTCTACGAGCAGCTGGAAGTCAGCGTGCAGGATCTGGAACGTGCGAATCATCACCTGGTGATCGAGAACACGAGCGATAAGAAACTGATCAAGAGGTAGGCGCGTTATCTTCCTTTGTTTTCTTTTTAACATGTCACTTCTTTGATTGGCGAGATGTCCTCTGAACAGGAGGGGCGGAAAAAAAAAGGAAAAAGAAAAATTGGCACTCTCGAAAGAAAGATGCCGCTTAATATCAGATAAGAGTCTGCTACAAGTATCGCGGAAAAGTGCCCGGTTTAACGAGATCTGTTATTATATCGCGTTAGCTCCGTATTGTATTGGCTATGTGAACCGTTCTAAGCTCACCTTTCTAAATACATAATTCATGCAATGTCCGATACAATTAAGGTTCATGGAAAGTTATTAAGTATTATTTTCCTACTTAACACTATCCTCATCTCCCCCTAATGGAACCTATTTCTCCCGATAATAAGAATTTTTGTTTTTGTAACCATATACCTCGTGTCCGCGAAATTTCGTCGGGATTTCGGACCAACGTGCTTCTCGAGCAGATCGAAAGATAAGATGAATGTCTTGCGCTTTAACTCGCCGCGGTTGACCCGAAATTCCGGAGAAACTTCGCATTTCTCCGTGCGCGGCGACATTTTGAACAGATGTCCGACCGTCCGGAGAAATTGCGATACTGCGCAACGTTCCGCAATAACACCTACCTGATAATCATATAACGATTTGCGCGCGACCACCAGCCAATCCGTGACGATCGAGAATCTGGAAATAAGATGCGAGGAGCTTCAGAAAAAGATTGACGACTTGTCCGACCAACTGCGCCAGCATGCCGCAAGCCCGTCTAGAAGTAACGCGCAACAACAGCATCAACAGCATCAGCAACTGCATCAGCAACAGAGCACCGATTGGGAAACTTCGGACACGCAAGGTGGCAGCGAGAAACAGGTACAAGTTAGTTAGAGTCTTTTATGTAACGCGACATCACTCTTCGCTCCCTCCGAGTCTTCAGGAAGAAACTCGTTGACGCTTCCCTGTTGTTTCCAGAGAGCTGCCCCGAGCTCGCCGAAGCCCCCCCAAGAGACGGCCGAGGCGACCGCGACGAGAGACGAGGAGATGACCGAGTTGCTGAGGCAGCTGCAGGACGCTCGTAATCAAAGGGCCAGGGAGCAGAAGAAGGTCTCCGAGCTCAGCCAGCAGCTGACCACTTTGTTGCAGGAAAACAGCGCGTTGGAAGAGCAATTAACGGAGTGGCGTAACAAGGCGCAAGATGTGAAGAGTCTGCAAGACGAGATCAACACCTTAGAAGAAGTCAGGTATGCGCGCTCTCATTCATTTCCCTTTCTTGAACATAAATCGCCCGTTTTCTACATACCCAATTAAAAGCTATGCGGCGCGAGAAGAGATCCACCTTAACGTAAATAAGAGCGTATTGAAAGTTGCGCGTTGCACTCGTTGACGAGAAATTTGCAGCATGGTAATGTTGGTGTGGCAATATTTGTGAAATAATATGTGAAACTTTCTTTTATAGACGAGGTCAGTTATGCGGGCGTTGTTTGCGCGGCATGGACACGCGGACGCACGACGAACTGTCCATAATGCTGGACCAGGAAGAGTACGATGACATAAGTATGGCCGAGTCGTTAATCAATGAGAATCAGCGCGATTCCGAATTGACTGTCCAGGTATTTCCTCTACTTTCTAGCATTTGGTTTATCCTTGCGAACCGCTGCTTACTAGTGAGTCTACGTTTGCATGAATCGAGTCTCTTCTTTTGCTCGAGTCTGTCGTTATAGTTTCGCTTCTTTTGGTCTCAGTTATGCTCGCCTACAATAGTAATTATCTTTTATCTGCTTTAGGAAATGACTAACTTGGCGAAATCCAAGCCAAAGACAGAACGTAAATGGTATAGTTCGTTGTTATGGAGGATATTTACTTACACGAAAGTGCCGTTGTTATTATTTCACTTTTCCGAAGCGATTGTCTATGTTACATCTCATTTCACTGTTTGGATAGTGCTCGCGCCTTTTCAAATACCGCTGTTTATTCTCCGCAAAATGTCTCTGGTTGTTTTTAAGCTTTGGCTGTTCGGACATCGGAAATTAAAGTTTCTTTAATATGATGTGTTAATGCGCAGAATAATTCCGATTGAATTAAAAAATATATAATCGTGACTTCCGAACATAATATTAATACACAATTAACGCGTTTGACTCTGAAAAGGCTTTTTCTAATTACTTAATGTTATATTTTTGAAATTTTTTCTTTGCATTATCTCGATCGATTAATCAATTTATGTGATTTAATCATTATTCACAGAATCTTTAATTGTACTGTATGTTGAATAATTTTTAATCCAATATTCGTGCTACTGTAACGTGAACACATTGTAAAGCTCACATTATAAAGCTAAACGATTGCTGTAGTGTTCGAGGTACCAAATGATTCCAATAAAATCGTGACATTTTGCCAAGCTTTCGCTGCACTGCTTCTTTCGACGCGTGTCACGCATCGAATGGTTGGGCACCGACGTACCGTTGACAACACCGTTTCAAATAACTTCAAAGAGATTCTCTTTTAGTGCATCATCGCCTCGTCCGCCAGCGTTTCACAATGCCCTCCGTTACAAGTATCAAGCAACGGGCGCATAATTGCGCCCGAATGTCATTCGCCGGCTAACACGCAGCGTTCATTAAAATGCCATAATGTCATCGATCGTATATGCGACGACGTGGGGTGTAGAATAGCTGAGCCACAGACATACCCGTATTTTAACCGGTCCCTTGTCGACACGTAGCTACCAGGCGCTTCGTAGGGCGGCTTTAAAGGGATTCGGCAAGCTTGCAACGGGCGGTTAATCCTCGTACATTGGTTGCGCGAATGCGAATTCAAATGCGTTCGTTAGTTATTACATATTAGCGATCGCTAGATTAACGTCCGAATGAGCGGCGGCGATCCATTCAATTAGCGCATCCGTCGGCTCGTATGATTAATAGCGTCGCGAATGTGTTTATAAGCGATCGTATCGGATATGCTGCAAGCATGCCGACGTCGTTGAACCCGAGAAATATTGCGGCGCATGAGCGATGCGAGTGTGACAATCGATCTACCGTTTTTTTGCCGATCCCTGAAAAAGGCAATGAACTGCTGTACTTAACTAATTTGTGTGGCAATCAATTAAGTGAGAAATATCGGATATGTCGGCGTAATGAAATAAGATCAAATATTTTATGAGTATGCGACACTAGCACAAAATTCGCAAATATTAATTTTATCGTATTTAATATGTATAATCAGTAAATATTTTGTAATTATAATAATATTAAAAGAGGTTAATAGTAAATTATTAATAACTATGATTTTATATATTTTTAATATTATGAAAGAGACGAAATGCAATAATTACGAAAAATTCTATAAAAACTCACGTTTCTATTAATTATTCTAAAATTATTATCTAGAGCTGTTCTTCATCTCATATTAAAAAAAATGATACAACAAAATGTTAACGACGTTATGGAAGTCTAAATATAAAATAATTCTCACCTGTATGTAACTCATCATATTATCATATTAATGTAGGTGATACGTTGCTTTCTCCCCCAAGATAAATTTGGTACGTAGTATCCTGTGAACAAACTTACACATGAGTACACGCGTATCCGCACGTAAATATTGCGTCCACGCAGCACGAAGCAGCAATTAGTAAAACACATTTGTAAATCAGCTAAGTAAATCGCAACGCGGTCTGAATCGCAAACGTGAGCGGTGTATAATGCCAAGCGGCATTTATTGCGGTCCCGCGAAGCCGGTGCGCGACAACGCAAGAAGTTACGCATGAATAGGATTTTTAATTTGGTACCAGGAAGCGCAGAAAAAAAAATTTAAAGTGTTACAGCGGGATGCGGGCTTGTAGCTGCGATATTATTCCATTTTCTGCGATGAAAGCAAGGGTATTCGAGGTTTAATTATGTTTTCTCCTGCTTTCAAAATGTGCGCCGACACGTGTACCTGGCGTCACGATAACAAGATCTCGACCTATTAATAACTCCGTGGAACGAGTTCTCGATCGGAATCGACATGAGGATGATGGGCGATTTTTTATCCGACGCGAACGCCCGATACTATGATTCCTTTTATGATCCCCGCATAATCGAATTGCCGTGCTGCATTGTTGAACATCGAAAACAATAAATACCGGAAAAGCGTAAAACTACCTGGATTCCTCCTCTTTTCCTGTTCCACCCGTACCGTGTAACGTCTCGTTTACCGTGCGGTTCACCGCGGTTTTCTTACCCTTTTATTTCCCACCCTCCCTTTTATTTTCTTTATCGATCCCACCGACCTCGTAAAATTCCCGGTGTATTACGACGCCCATTTCGGTCTTCCTCAAAACACACTGTCCGTGAAATCGAGCGGGATATCCGACCGCTTTTTACTTTACGTAATAGCCATTTGGTAGCGCTTTGTCAGAAAACAAGCCATCTCCGTCATCGACATTAAATATTTTAATTAAAACTTCAAAAAGTTCAACGGCAAATTTATTATATGTACAAGGCACTTATGTAATGTGTTTTAATTGAAAAAACGAGCACGTTTAATTTTCAATTAATTCTAAATTTCGTAATGAGCAAGTAAAAATATATTGCGAACTAATTATCAGTCTAGAACAGTAATATCGGATGAAATACAAGATATTAGCACCTGCTTTCTCTCTATACCTATGTAACAATGCAACAGCAATACTAGGTTTGATTGAAACACAACAGAACGTACCGATAAAGAATAGAGATCAAATCGGACGTTTATTACGCCTGCGGTTACACACTGGCGTTGTAGATATTTCGCGGTATATATCTGAGGGATTGCTTTGTCTCGTTATCGCGCGAATTCGGTCACAGCACATTGCAGATTGCTCTGAGCATTGATCGGAATTGAAGAGTCATTTTATCAGAGTTTTACCGGGGATTTTCCGTGAGCATGTCTCACGTTTTATTTTCGTTTCCGCCGCGTCGCGTCAGCGCGGAGGCTTCGACTTTTCGTTCGCGTGAGCGCTCTTACAACACGGAGGAATAATTAAATCCCCTTTGCATTTTCGAGTGGCGCGTGTCCGGGCATACAGGTACTTGTACCAGGCACGATGCACCTACCGCATAACGATAGCGCTCGAATATATCATACGGCGCGACGGGAGTTTGCCCGAATTTACACGAAGATGCCGAATTTACATAAAGCACAAGTTGGCCCTTCCGCCATCGTAGTTTCTAGCCGTTTCCGCAATTGCATCTAAATCACGATGCATTGTAACGACGAGTTAAAAGTAACGGCGACTGCGTTAGCATTTTTATGTAGCTGTCCAAACATCTACGCTTTATTATTCCACCCATATAATCCCAAAAGGATCGTCACCCTTCGTGTAGATAGGAAAAGAAAAAGGCACCGTCGTTTGCATGTAAATGCACCGGCAGCACGTTACCTTCGTTCACACTGCGTGACTTGACGTTCCGGCAGCGACGCTCGTTACACCGTTCAAGCTCGATTCGAGCAAGCCGTTTCTGTCAACACACGCGGCATATCGCGCAACATCGGGCGCGTAACGATATTCACCCCGGTCGCGTGTCGACCGATCGAATTTTTCAGTTGCTCCCGATCGTCGCGGGCGGTCGTTTTCATTTGCGTGTGCCGCCGCCGCATCTGGAAAGGGGATAATTGAATCTATCGTTCTCATGCACACTACACACCCGAAGTGACGAAAGCCGAGCGCGCGAATATTGTCAAATTCGAGTAAAATGAATTACTTCAGCTGGACATTGTATGGTGTATTTACATAATGCACTTCCACAGTCTATCCCACGGCATTATAATTACGACAATGACATCGCTTCGGTACTCCGAATGCTAATTATCACATTACGTACGAGCATTATGCTTTTCCGTTTTGTCACCTACGTTTTGTCGCATTATGTGATAAACTATAATATAAAAATTTTCATATAATCGAATTTCCTAATTTGAGAGAGAAAAAGAATTGGAGCAGAGTAATATTTTTTGATAAATTAACGTCAGCATTGTAATTGGATGATTGCAACAGATTCAAATCACTGATTTAAAAATCACAATTAATACCCTCTCTTTAGAATTATTGACAATTAATTTTTACTATTTAAGTTATATGTATATGTTCGAAAAAATTCGATAAAGGAGGAAAGTAAATTAATCAATTTATATATTGCAACAAAAGTCGCGGAAAATCTTAGGAAATGCACCATTTTAAATTTAAGTAATTAAAAAAAATACGAACTAATTTAACATTTTTTTTGTTTCGGTAATTCTAGTTAAGGAATAGATGATTTCTAGTTATCCGATACATATCCTTCGTGCCGCGAGCCACTGCAATTTCCTATGGATTTAAAATGCAGATAAAAATACGTTATTCGAAATTGCTACTGGGAGCACCACGGCAGATCTACTCGTGCGTCGTCAACAACGGATGCATCGAGCCTTCAACTGGACGACGAGTTTCGCGTTACATTGCTCGTGGCGAGGCGAAGGGAAGGGATTCAGATGCTCCTTTGTATATCGGTTGGAAATACGGTCGTTATATCAAAGCGGGTTTGCATTGCGAGAGCAAGCGGCTACGTGAGCAGGATGAAATCGTTGCAACGCTCCGCGTCAGTTGATGGGCGCACGGATTCAGATTCAACGGTCCAAAGCCGACGTTGGCGAGATGTGTGGACTGTAACATAGTGCTACGCGTTTCCATTGTCATCAAAATGGACGATAGACAGTTGATAGTTGATGATCGATGAGTATTATGATCGACGCAAGGCAAACGAAGCGTGTGGCGTCGATCGAGTATAAATTCTTGATAGTTGATTATATTTTGGTCACCGACGCGCTTATAACTTGCTAGTCATTGGATCGTAAAAAATGTAGTTTCAATATGATACGTGGGGCGTTTTACGTTCAAAAAACTCACAATGTATTGCGAATAAAAAAGCTCGAAAGTGTTACTTACCCTGTGAGAAATGATTAGTCAAATTGATGTCGAATCGACATTGAATCGATGTCTTTTACGTCGAAGAGGCATCACGTCGACATCGATTTGATGTCTTTTCAATCATTATTTCTCACTGGAAATGCAAGTTCCAGTCACAGTTAGATTAGATGTCCGGTTAATATTCTTTGAGTTGGAAGTATACTTTTATTTTGTTCATATTAAGATAAAATGACGTTAATTATTTCGAGTTGTACCTTTTCATTCTTTTTCCAATTTAAGACAGATCGATTAATCATAAAACGATATTCGCTTTTATATTATACTAGCAACACAAGCGCGCGCTACGCGCGCGTCTAAATTTTATTTTTGATAACCAATTTATTTAACAGTTGTCAAAATTTAATCAAAAGACAACTACTCTTACAATCCGAAGTAAGTCAAGCAAGAGATCCAATCAGCATCGCGGAAAAGCGGCAACAATTAAAGCTTACATGCCTCTTTTTAGATAGGACTAGCG
>VBVR01003321.1:0-18099 GCA_011638315.1 Tetramorium parvispinum
GCGTAACACATGTACATACACAACACACACGTGTATGTCGTTTCATGTTCATTTTACGGCTGTTTACTAACTATCGAGCGAAAGGGATAGTTTCCTGCACATTTTACAAGTGTGTTAAAACGATCTGTAGTATGTTTTTATTGAAATATTTCTTTATTTTACCGTAGTTTGCAACAATTGTCACCGTAACCTAGCCGTCAAATTTCTCGCTTCTGACGTCACGAATCAAGATGGCTGTGCTAGGTACCTAGGAGCCTTAAAAATAATCCCACGAGAACTAGCCCATTTAGCAATAGTATTTACAAATGTGTTTACAATACACAACAATACGTAATAAAACTATTCTCAAGGAGTACGTGTAGGTACTCCTTGGAGTCGCTATACCCAGGTAAAACAAGAAGTCACAAAGATATCAAAATAATTTCAAAATGTCATTTTATCGCTGCACCGAAAAAATTTTTTTCATTAGGTATGAACGAAAAGTTTTGTTGATATATACTCAAGAAAATTATTTAGTTGCTGTAAACAAATATGTTATTTGCTTGTATCTTGTTAAATCATTTTGGTTTAGAGCACAAAATAGAACTGTTTAGAGAACAAAACTGTTTTGTTTTCTAAACCAAAACAATTTAACAAGATATAAGCAAATAACATATTTGTTTATAGCAACTGAACAATTTTCTTGAGTACATATCAACCAAACTTTTGGTTCATAATACAAAACATTTTTCTCAGTGTGTTTTAACATTATTTTGATGTCAATAGAGTCGATTTTGTATCTTTTAAAAGAGCGAAAATGTGAAAAGTGAGCAAATTTACTAAACGTTGACCACGGAAATTACAAATATCCTAATAAATCTACTCATCTTTCACATTTTCGCTTTTAAAAGATACAGAATTGATCTCCTGGTTTCGCCAACGGGGTGGGGATGCTGGCGCCATCTCTGGCGGCACGGTCCCTCGAGGGGAGCTCGCAGAGAACGCGCGCTCCGCCGGGTAAGCGGCAATCTGCGGGACGGCGTTCCGACGATTCGCTGTCGCGCTCGTCGGGTCCGCGCGCGCGTTCGAAAGACGAACGTGTCTCGGCCGCCGTGCGGCTTCCTGCCTACCTACGTGCGTGCGTGCGTGCGTGTTTACGGTTTCTCTCGTTCTGCGACGCGAGAGCAAGAGAGACTCGCCGCCGCGAGTGTCACGCGGATTCACGCGGCGCGGGAGATTGCGCGTGCATCGAAACGCCGAGCGACGACGACGGCGACGATGACGACGACGCGGTGACGGAGAGGTGAGTGCGCTTAAATCCGCGAGCGAAAATATCTCCGCCTTTACTTCGTGTCTTTTGCTCTTCCTTTCCTCGCGGAGTGCACGGGAAGCCGCGAAGCGTGTTCCAGAAGTGTTTCGTCGTGAAAACATTTTTCAAAGCTTTTGTTTTCCTGTATATATAAATTTTGGAATCCACTATTCTGCACTTTTTGATTTTAGCGGAACCTGAAACCCTTCTTTTTCCTCGCTCGCGAGCGCGAGTTCGGCAATTTTCGAAACGCGACGGTCCGGGCGTAATGTGCGGCCGGCGATTATGACACCCTGCGCGGCCGGCGATAAATAACGTAAGTAGGACATGTAAATGCATCGATTGCGGCTCTGTCGCGTGCGAGACAGCCGGGAGGAATCCCGCGAGCGCGCCGCGCTTAGCTCCAATTTAATCGCGCGCGTATACCCGGCCTTTGTGCGCGCGGACAATGCCGAGATTCCTGCGAGGCGCGTTACGCGCTCGGGGAAATGCTCTAATATACATTTCTGTCAATGTAGATTAACTTCAATCCCGATTCAACTTACTTTTCATCTTTCTCTAAGTTCTAAACGTTCTAACGCCTGTTTCTACCAATGTAGATTATTTTTAATCTCAATTTAACTTGCCTTTTACCTTCTTTTAGTTCCAAGAATTGGAAGAAGGTACAAGGCAAGTTAAACCGAGATTAAAGTTAATCTACATTGATAGAAATGGACATAAGAATTGAAAAAAAAAGGTACAAAGCAAGTTAAACTGAGATTAAAGTTAATCTACGGTGGCTGTGTTTCAAAATTGCTGCTAGTACTGAAAATCTGTAGTTCACGTCACGTCAGCAATTTTGAAATACAGTCCATTGATAGAAATGGATATACCTAGTAAACACAAAGTCACAGTAACATAACGTCAATGTTAAAATTTCCTGCTCAGCAATATAACTGTTACATACAAGACATGTTACATTGTAGTTACATTGTTGAGTGGGAAATTATAACATTGACGTTACATTATTGTTACTTTGTGTTTACTTTCAAATAACAATTATTTTTCCGTCAAATAATATGATTTAATACAACGAAACAATCAGATTTTTGGGATAAATCCTTTAAATCCGCATTTACGCGTCGCTCGCGAATTTTCTTCTCCGCGAGAGTCGCGACGACCTGTTTCGGGCAGGGTATATTTATTTTCGCGTATCAAAAGTGTCGCGCAAACGTGTCGCGCGAGTGAGGAAAGCGCGGGAGCTTTTTTCGCGAATTCCTCCGGCGCGCTTCATCCGCGGGAGCTCGTCGCCCGCTCCAATTTGCTGGCAGTCCGCGCAATTGAGGCAGCTGGGCGAGCGAGTGAGCGAGCGGTTCAATGGCTGAAGGAACCGGAGGCGACGTTATCACAATATCACGCTGCACACAGCAGACTGTGATATAACGCGCCGCGTCGCGACGCGGCTCTTATCGCCGCCGCGCGCGCGCATTGGCGACGCATGTATGTACACCCGGGTGTCGTCGTTACGCTCGTAATACGCACGATTACGCGCGTGCACCCGCTCCGGGCCGAAGCTTTCCCAAAACAAACGCGTGCACGCGCGCCGCGCGGATTTCTCGTTCCGAGATTCTGGGTCCGAGTGGATTTTAACGTGTTGATTATACACAGGAACAAATGTTTACATGTGTGAGGGTTTGAGTATTTGTTTCACTCTAAAAAGACATTATTTTATACAAAACATTGTTTTCTTGAATAAAAATCTGATTGTTTCGTTGTATTAATTCATATTATTTGACGGGAAAATAACTGTTATTTGAAATAGTACACGTAAATACGTCTAATTCAAATAAGAGTGCGGTTTGTTTTAATTAACTTATTATTTGGAGTGATCATTAAGCTCATAGACTTATACAAGTGGACTAATTTTATTTCTTTTAACGTATATTTTATTTTAAGTAATCATATATGTTTTTTGAAAGTCAAATAATCGTATTTGTTAGTTCAAATATTAGTTTTATTGGACTATTTGAATGATTGAATTTCTTTGACTTCAACAAAATTTATTAAAACCACAGAAACTTTTCTCTACGTAGCGTAATCAACTCTTGATTGTTCAATTTCGAAAGATCGACTTTAAAAAAAAAATCAGGATTTTTTTTCATTGATATTTCATCGGATTGTAAAATATCTCATAAGATATCCTGAAAGAACTGTTTAAAATCCTTTCAGAACAGCTTTAATAAGAGTCGAAAATCGGGATGGTCACTCTAACATTGATTATATTTAGATAACTATCTTTGACATCAAATTTTCCATGTTGTTTTAATATGCTATTTAATTGTATTTACTTTTTATCATATTTCTCAAGACTCAAATGAAACTTTATTTCTTCCCCTAAATAATCAAATCGACAAATAGTCAAATATACATATTTATAGAATATAGTATCCAACAATATAGATTTCTAACTATAAATTAACTGATATTTAATATATTAATTGAATCGCAATTACTTTTCGTTTTGATTGAATTGACAATTTAATATTCCTAAGAACACTTTCGAAACAGTTGTAAGAATGGTTTTACCATATGGAATCTAGAGAGCAAATGGATAAAGAAACCGAGTGATTTCAAATTCGATTCTAAGGAGAACTTGGCTTTGTAGAATTTTATTACACAATTGATACTGAAATTCGGATAAAATAATAATCCACGCTCTTGAACAATTAATTAGTAGTTTAGGAAGGCTAAGCTCTCCAATTTGTCATTAAGGTATTATCATTCATCCCGTTTGACCCGTTCATTCGGGAATATCCTGTATATCGTAAGCTCGACCGGCTCGAACCAGTGCATCAAATCGTCCAATTCCGATGCATTCGGTCGACATCGTAGAATATATAAGTGTGAAATTATGTCGTGCAATATCAGTCGGTTGTTGCATAATAGTTAAAAACGATGAGATATAGAGAGCCGAGCGGCGATACGATTATGTAAGGAGACAAACCAGTCGAGAGCTCGCGAAAATATTATTTTTCCCGTGTGGAAAATTTTATAGTTACTGTGTGTGTGTGTGGTGTTTTCATTTCTAATAAATTTTTATCTAACGAATCTATCGCCATCGAGTTTTCCTCGGTTTTCCCGATGTTGGTTTTATCTCTGTTTTTTTCGAGCTGATCGATATTTCTTCTTCGGTACAGCGCATCTCGATCTCCCGTTTATTTACCAGCACGACTCGGTCTCTTAAAAAGATAATTAGCGTTATATACGTATTCTACGTCTGTTATATCGACCTGTTACATAACGGAAATTCAAGGAATGGCCGGAGAATGATTCTTTTCATTACAGCGATGATATGGGTGCTTGACCGCTGGTAAATTTCCGTATTCTTCTATCCATTCATCTTTTAAACGCTAAATAACGAGCCTTAAAACGCATTCCTCGTAATTAATTTATCTTTATTATGCAGCTTTAATCAAAGCGTGGATTTGACTACAAATTGTAAGTTCTAATTATTTCAAATATTTATAATTCCATAATTCTGTTAATCTATTTCGAAAACGAACGAGAATTAATTCTTAATATAATTTAAAAGTATGTAATAATATGTCATACAAAATATATCTTCAATTATTGTGCTACTTTTGTTAATTCATTAAGGAATTTAAAGCTAGATTTTCCTTAACGAAAATTCAATTAAAAGGTTATTAAACAAATTTTTTATCTTTGTTAAATATTTTTACATGATTGTTTTTGTGCTTTAAAATTCTTTGCAAATAATTCTTGACTTATTTGAATTATTAAAGTAAAAAGCTCATACAATTAAATGAAAAATAAAATGGATTATATCCATTCGTATTTATATATATATATATATATCTAAAGTCGTGAAAAAAATTAAGATAGTTATTTTAAATAACTTGTATAATTCAGGAATTATTGACACGTCTTCTGTGCTTTCGAAAGGATGAAATCGACTTCAAATTCATCGACGATTATATGAATGAAAGTTCACGCTGCGATAGTGGGACATGTGCACTTTGTGTCTATATCGGTGAGCAACCGCAATATGTACTTTCACCGCGGAAGACCGATAGCTCTCCCGATATGCATCCGCGTACCCAGGGACCCGGACGATTTTTTTTTCCCGGACGACCGGCGCATTACCCCGAGAAGCAGATTATTTATTCAAGGTTGGTCGAGGAAGCCATCGCCCACGCCGGCAAAGCCTCGCAAGTGTAATCGATGATTCAGTTTTCCCGGCTGTCCCTCCGCTCTCGCGATTCCGCGCGTTCTCTCGGCCGACTCGGTGTTACGTAATGATCCGCGCGAGTCGCGACCCGAGTGGACGGCGATCGTTTCAATCGTGACCGATCGGCAGGGAAATCGCATTATCAAAGACGTGATTATTACACCGCGAGAGCGCACACGTGATAACTGTGATAAACGTAATTCGTCAATATTCGATGTTGAGAGAAAAATATAGCTACTTTTGGACTCAACCACACTAAAAAAAAAATTCTGGTTGAAAACGGACGAATCAGAAAATCTTGTAGGATCGATCAAATATTCTGGTTATTATAATAAAAATGCTGGTTATTACAATAGAACTCAATACTTTATAACTTATAATAACCAGAATTCCTATTATAATAACCAGAATATTTGATCAATCCTACAAGATTTTTCTGATTCGTCCGTTTTTAACCAGAATTTTTTTTTCAGTGCATAATTTTATAATATTTCTAACGATAATTGTGGCTAACATAATGATGCATATAGTTAAGTTAATCATATTTCGTGTTAGAAATATTCGAAAATTATGGTTGAGACCAAAAGTAATTATATTTTTCTCTCAGTGCACGATCTCTCCGCGCGTGATCTCGTAAGCGCTTCGTACGATCATAGACATCCGCGAGAAGAAAGAAATGCACTTCGGCGCATCGTTAGAGAACCATCGATCGAAAACACGGAAGATTTCGGCAGAAATCGCCCGGCGATAGGCGATCGGCGGACTGGAATGCGATTGTACTTAAATCCGCGAGAGATCGGGGTTACTTTATTCAGGCGCATGCACATACGAGCTGGCGCAGTCGCGGGAGGGGCTGCCTCGGTGGGAAAATGACCGCCGCGCCGTGCTCGAGAATTACTTGCTTTGATATGAGGTAATGCGCACCGCAAAACACGCAAGAAGCGTTACGTAACGTTTAAACGTGTATGTATACGCGGCGGCGACCGGCGGTATATTTATTAACGAGCGATCGCAGCCGCGGTTTCCGTCATGAAGAAACGGCCAGTCGATTTCCAAACGACCGCAAACCGATTCCGATCGGTGGCGAAGTTTACAGGGGCAATTAACTCGCGATCGCTATTTAATACAAGGATTCGCGATTGCGGAAAAGTTTCGATAAATTGATGATTCCGCGCCAGTGGTCTACATTCAGACAATCGATCGCCGGTTTGGCTCCATTTCTCAAACATTTGCAGTTTGAGATGCGCTCCCTTTAACTCGAGATTTCAAGCATCCGCGGTTTCAGAAAATTATTCCGAAAATTTAATTTTAAAACGCTTATAGATTTAATATAACACGGTGCAAATTATTAAATATCAACATACTTGAAAAATGATTCTTTTGAATTACTTACAAAAAAAAATGACGAGAATTCATTACACTGAATGAAGATCTAATATACATATATCTAGATATTTTTATTTCTCTATAATCAGTTTGATATCAATATTGATATCAAAATTGTATTTAAAAATAATATTAAAGATTTAGTAATTCAAAGCATTCAAACTCATTTTCTGAAAAACTTTTGCTTTTTGAGTTACGTCATTATTGCAGCAAATGAGCGATATATATTATATATCTATATATTTTTATTGTATTATATAAAATTTATTTCGGACATGAATTTATCGTTGATCGTTATCAGCCAGTTGTGTCTGTCATCCGTGTGCGAATTGAGAATCCGTAGCGAAAGAGTAACAGGCAGCAATCGCAAACTGCAGCTTTGAAAAGGTCAAAGTATTTCAAATGCAAATCACATTAGGCCCCGTAAGGGTACCAGTCTATAATTCTGTAAATACGAGACGCGGTTCCAGTCGACCGGCCGGTCGGTCGGTCCGTTGACATCCTCATACGATAATTATTTCCATAATTATTTTCGTGCTAACCAGAAACGCGCGCGGAATGTAAAATACAATTTTTATTATGCCATAATTAAGGGGAACTTGACGTTTTTCCTACAGGAAAATCGTACGGAAAACGTTGGTTCAAAGTTCGCTTCGATCTTTTATCGTCCAGCAATTTCATAATTAATTTGTAGAGATAATTCTCTCTCTTTTTGCCGCAATGACGCATAGACGGCCGCCAACGTCAGCGTGAGAAGTACTCCGCGCGCGTTTTTTCCGATTTGGATAGCTCTTCCCGAGTTGATTATTCTCGAGAGAATCGGGTCCGGCATCACTTATTCGCGGCGATATATTACGCACGCGACGTATTCAATGTCGACAATGTCTTTCGCGGAATTGCGCTACATTACACACGGGAGCCGCGAGATCAATCCTTTCTTTCCGCCCCGATACCGAATCGCGCTCTTTCATATTTTTTACGAACGAGGCGCGAACATGTCGGACCGGTTAACGGCGGTAGTGTTAATGTAGAAAGCGCGCGATTTAAATTTACATAACGGAATCATTGCGAATGTTACGTTACGGCCTTGATGGCCTGTGTGCGTGCGTGCGTGCGTGTTTTACGTCACAGATCAAGCGCATAGCGAGCATCGAAGGCGGCGAGTCCGGATATCGGTGCACCGCACTTCGGGGCCGGATTACGTAACCGCACATTGATAAGGAAATAAGCGAGTCGCCTTGACATTAGCGACTCGCAAACGTAATCCGGCTGTTTTTGTCGAGGATCGGCAAGTATTTCCCTCGCTCCCTCCTTCTGGTGCTGGCAAATGTGGAAAGCGACACTTTTGACACGTCTTGACAAGGCAGATATCCGTAACATATTTTTTCCCTCCGACGTTAATCATCCATTTTTCACGTTGCGTTTTTAGTTGCTTTTTGTAAGCATTCACCGAAAAAGAATTCTGGTTAAAAACGGACGAATCAGAAAATCTTGTAGGCGTGATCAAATATTCTGGTTCGTATAATAGAAATTCTGATTATTATAATAGAACTCAATACTTTATAACTTATAATAACCAGAGTTTCTATTATACGAACCAGATTATTTGATCAATTCTACAAAATTTTTCTGATTCTTCCGTTTTTAATTAGAATTTTTTTTAGCTCAATCCTTCAATATTATCCTACAATATTATTCCAATTAATGACACTAAGATTGAAATTATTCTTTATTATAGAATATATCGAAATCTCTTTCCTTTCGTGATTTCTCTTTCCTTTAAACCCGAGGGAGTATATATATCTCTTATTCAATTGACTCGTGAGCACAGGTGTACAATTCTATAAGAAAGATACTAACATAGCGTAATTACTATATCTGTATATTAAATGTCTGTTCTCTTCATTATAGCTATTCAATTTTTTCTTTTTTCTTTTTCTTTATCGCTATAATGAGATAATATATTGTAACAATTTTATTAGTTTTACTACAACATTTACATGCAACATTTTTTTACAAATTTTATACATTTGCAACCACAGATTAAAGTAATAATTATATCGCGATCGAAATAATGTTTTTCGACAAAAACGTTCTCGTTTAATTTCTCTAGTGACCTTTTCCGGCGTTAATAATATTTTAAAATACCGTCGTCGCTGGGACAGGCACACAGGTGGACGACAGGGCTGTTTTTGTGTTTCGTCGATGCGACGACGATAGGGGATGTCGTCGGCAAGGCATAATCTGTCAAGCACAGGCGCTGATGATGTTTATATAATCACGTGGTTAAATTGTTGCACACTGTGTTGCCCGCGCGCTTACGTAACAGGAATTCAATCGCATTCTCACGAGAAACGGGCAAATGTGTTACCGCTACGTGTGTTCATCGCATGTGTCGCGCTTAAGGGGAGCTTGTCGCTTTCCCCGCGGGGCAATCGCGCGGAAAGCGTTGATTTAAAGCCTCTTCGATTTTTTATCGCCTACAGGAATTTCATAATTGATTGTAGAGATAATTCCCTCTCTTTTTTTTTCGCAGGTACCGGTACTATGAGGCCGCACGAATGGATGCGTGACACATTCCGAAGCAGATTCGAAGGTATGATCGTTATCTACTTGATATCAATTTGATTTCAACCCTCGTTTCGCTCTAATAAATTGATACACCTGTAAGAAAAATATGTGAAACGAGAATGTGTATTTTTTTCACTGACTCGACGGATTAAAAGTCAAATTCACGTCTTCTATTCAATACATAAAAAGAAATCCCCTCTTGATATTGTTATAAGTGGAAGGTCGATTTTGTTGCTCAAGGGCGCAGATGCTCGTTACGATGCTACAATGGAGGATAACATCCTAACAAGCTCTCAGTACACCTGGCATAACTCTTACATCTCGTTATTGCGCTGTATTGTTGTCGATATTATTCCAGGAAGCGCAATATTTATTTCTTACGACGCAATTTCCATATCGCAACTGGCAAATAATGCTAGATTCATGAATAAATGCTGTCCACTTAATTATGCATACGTCGATACGTCGTTTAATTGTTTCGATTTTTATTTCACTTGTCAAAGCCAGTTCCATCTGCAAACTGTATGCATCGAGCAAAGAGATGCTCCTCCGATACTTATCTTTTTTTTCCTGTCTTATAAAATATCGTTAACCTCCTTCTTCCTTCCTGCGTTATTACTGGACCCAATTTACTTCTTAATTCGCCGTCCTGTCCGTTTGAGCGTAAAGTTTACTCGTCCCCCCCCGCTCGTTTCGCGTCTTGACGCACAAACGATAAATCGTCGCGGAAGACAGGCGTCCAATTATAAAAATTTGCGCGACGGGTGAATCAATTAAGATTTAATAATTCGCCTTCTCGCGACGGTTTGCTTGCAGGCACCGGTACGTTCCAGCCAAATGAATGGACGCATGGAAGGGCTCGATACGAATCTAAAGGTAAGTTCAGCCCTCGGCGCTTTACCAATTATTTTTTAACGTTTTCATCTTCGAACAAGCTAACGTGGTTTCGCTGATCGCGGTGGCTGCGGTGAAGCATCGATTGTCGGGGAAAAGATAATAAGAGTTAAGATGACGTCGCTGGCCGCTGTTACAGCGGCAGGATGACACAGTGATTACAGTTATTTCTGCGAAAGTATTGTGTTACGGGAGGAAGGTCAGTATCAGTTTACCAATCAATGCTGAGAAACGAATTCCGGAGTCGCCGGTCAGTTCGGAATTCGAGGCTATAACTGACGTTCTCCTCCGGCGCGCGGGTAACTGAAGTAAATTGATACTCGATATGCTCGAGAGAAGTGCAAAGACATGCCTAAGTCCGATCCCAGATTACGATGCGTAAATGTTACTAACGTTACGTCAATTACGCCCTTCCCCCGATTTCCTAATCGCGGCTTGATTAATGGCTGCGAGATTGTACATAATAAGATGATATTCAGTTGCGATACAGACATTATTCTAATTGTGTTAATTTTATTGGCGAGTTAGATTGAACGTTCAATGAATAGATAATGAAGCAATTGCGTATTAATAATATGCGCGGAGATATATGATTAAGAATTGTGCATTTGTTTCGTTTCTCCATGACAAGAGAAAATATATTACGAAGTATCTAACATTTAAAAAGACGCAGTTCAGTTCAAAGTTTTATGAATGACATGCACAACTGATATGGACGTCGTATTTTCAATCGCTTTTCACGACTTTCAGTCGCTTTTCACGACTTGCGTTCCAGCGTACCGCGTATATGTCGAAAACGCGTCAGGCTAGGTAAAAGAAAAATACTGTGCGTTTTATTCCCAAATTTCGCCAACGGCAACGTTGACGATGCGGCGAGCGTTAACGAAGGTCAAAGATCGCTATTGAAAACGCGAATAATTGGATAAACGTGGAGGGGGGGAGTGCTATGAAATCACGATAAATTAATCGACGGGGAGCTGATCCTTGGTTACCGAAAAATCACGCTAATGAGTGGACGGAGAGAGATATGACAGAAGGGGGAGGGGGAGAGAAGAGGTGGAGGATCGCGAGCGAGCTGTGGTCACTTCAAACGTCAATGCCGATCGTAAACCAGGTCCGTATCAGACAAAAGCGTATTGACGATAATAATTAACGCTCCGTTACAAACGGCTGTACAGCAGTGCGCGGTCGAGGTAGGCTTAGCTCGTGTAATTAGCGCTAATTAATACAGTGCAATCGGCTCGGTCGCGGAATCTCGGCGGCACGGATTTAAGGGGTGAAAAATACGATTAAGTAGAACGGGTATCTGTGCGGGCAAACATGCGTATGTTTTTCATCGATCGCCGGCTTAGTGCTATCGCGGCGATCTTCTCTCCTTCGAAACACGCTGCGGCATACGAATCAGTTCGGTAATACCAATTATTGCGCGGTCTAAAGGTTTACGGATAAGTAATGGATAAGTACGGCTTACGGCTTGCTTCTTACGCGCGGCTTTTTTCTCGTAACGGTTTAAGATATTCTATGCATTTTCTGATAGTAAATATACTCTCAAGGGTGACGTTGAAGTTTCTCCTTTTTCTTTGAAATAAACTGGTGAAGTATTGACAGTCGTGATTAACTACGGCGGCACGGCGTAGACAATTAATAGCTATCACGAAATTAAAACAATATTAAAAATTTCTCGCAGGTGGCACCATACAGCGACAGTTATTATTATTGCGATAAGCGAATTGCGCGCAAAGGTAAACCGGTTAGCCGAAGGCTAACGTTTCGAGTGTCTATATAAAGTAAGAAATAAACTTGGAAATGCGTTATGAAGAATAATCGCGCGAGAAAAAATGCACCGGCCGTTCGCTTCGTGCCTCTTCCAGAATGTGTGATATTAAAATGTTAGCACCAACTGATTACGTTATATATTAATAAAGTTATGTAAGGCATTAGGATAGCGAGCGTTAATTAGTTGGCTTTAAGTTCGCGTATATATTGTTACGTATTATACGATGAAATGTGCGTTAATTAATTCTACGATAGCGTGAAGCGAACGACCCATCACGAGAAGCTAAATAATTTTTATATTGAAACCATTTTTTTCCACAATATATGAACTCTACAGATTTATGTTACTTTATTTTCTTTAGAGGAGATTTCTTTCGAATCTTGTTAAGACACTCAAGAAGTTAAGGAAATGCAAATTACGGCCGAAAGTATTAATATATCTGGAGGGCATATGCATTTTTTAAATTGTTGAAAGTCGCGTAGCAGCTGATTGCTACCGTCATACCCGATTTCTCAATGCAGGCATAAATAGATACCAGATAAATAACAGGATATAGTTTTCAGGCCTGCGTGTGCAAGTTTGCCGCGATTTAATGACACGTTCCTTTCGATCGATTATTACCTCTTTATTAATTAATACTTTAATAAGTTCTGTTAATTTAATTTTTAATAAGTCGTGACAATCTAATTACGTGGTTTACGTTGACAGGTAATGGCATATCGTTACACGCTTTTAATAACTTCCCTTGCAAGGCTCAATCGATTTTATATTTTTCTTTTTGACGTCACGTTATTGTGTCGAATCCGGAAATCTTGTTTGCGTCTACCATAAATCGTATAAATCTTAAGTTCATTAGCGACATGCGTCAGCTTCAAGAAGTCAAAAGCCGAACGTGAAGTTCACTTTAAAAGTGAAGTATGAGAATTTAATTTTGCAAATTATGATGAATCTCTTTTCGTATATACATATATTCATCATTACGAGCACAAGCGGATATTCTTTTACTTACTTCGCGATCACACTCGACTCATCCGGGGGAGGTAGTTGCGGCCGCGAAGAGTTCTCGCGACGCATGTGGGGGTCCTCCCCGCGTCGCGATGTGGGGGTGGCTCAGGGACACGACTCGCCGTCGCGGGGGGGCGATTCCGCGGCGCAGGGCGGTTTAGTCACTCCCACCTTGTGCCGGACCACGTGGTATCAGCCGCGACACCCCAATGTTACTCGACAGCATCGCTGCCGATGACGAGTGCTTCTCTATCACCGTCACCACCGTCGTCGGCGAAGGTGCCTCTTCTACCACCACCACCACCACCATTACCGGCCGCCGCCACCGTCACCACCGCCAGAGCACCACCGTCATCATCACCCACCCGCGTTCTCAGTGTCCAGCGGACGACGCGTCTGTTGACGAGTGCGTTGTCTACCGCGGGAATTCGAAAGGAGAGACCGTGTCTCTTCCGATCATAGTTTCGCTACCGATCGAAATCGCGCGCATCGACACGCCGTGCCCCTCGCCGCGGCCTCGAACGTCAACGAACGTCGGTGTCGTTTTTCTCTTGTCTTCGCTCTTGATCGGTCGGCTGTCCGCTCGATGTCACGTGCCGTTCAGCATCTTGCAGAAACTCGTGACACACGTCCCGAGTAGACGGTGGTGCTGAACGGCCGGCACGATCTCGTCGTCGCCGTCGAGAAGGCCCGACCCTCGAAGTACGAGGGTATCGCCCGCCAAGAGGGAAGGCGACAGGCCTTCTGGCCTCTTCTCGAGGATGCCGCCGCCTCCTCGTCGTCGGCGACGACGTGGATGTACGCGCTTCTCGGTAAGGGGTTTCTCGCGATGACGCGCGAACGCTTGCGATGTGCGAAGTACCGTGACGATCCTTCTCGTCGGGATGTCGGAAAAAAATTATTTTGATCTTCGCGATTTTCGTAGAAAAAGTCGATCCGATAATGAAATTCCATCATACAATTTTTATTAATTATTCATACACATCTTGCTTATTATGTTTATATGAGCAAGATTTATTCAGTCTTCAACTTTTTCTACATCGTTTTAGACAGTACATTTATTGCCCTTTATATTTCATTGTCAATAGATACAAAAGTCATAATTTATAAACTGTGGGTTTGATAATATTTTTAAGCAAAGTCGGTTAAATTGTTTTTTTTTTATTGATTTCTTTTTCTTAGAGAAGTATTTTCCTTCAATTGAAAAGCTTCAGTGACACATTGTGCTACGTTGTCATTCATTAAATACGATTTTCATTAATGGATCATTGGATGCATTACTTCAATAATGATGGAAATATTCTCGTCACCTCAAGTCCTGTTTTATTTTTCACTTTGTCATATGGTAATGAAATATGTATCCGTACTAATCTTATCGACGATTCCTTTATTTGAATTACAAAGGATCCTTTTCTGAAGCTTTGTTTTTTTCGTTTTTTATCGTTACTTGATAATCGGTACAATGAATTTATTTTCCATTCAAATGATAATTCTTCGATTTGACAACACCATTTTATCAATGGGAAGTACTTTTCGCGCTTTCTGACATCATAAATCGCAATAAATGCCATCGTGTCGCATCTATTATGTCGATGATGTCAGTGACATCATGATTGCTATTTCCACTGATAAAGACTTGACGAAGCACAACGTTATCGAAGGTCGCACACGTGCGACGTTGTGCGGCTCCTAGGTAATGTCATTGTCACTATTATCTCAATCGTTACGCGATTACATTCTGAGGAATTTTTTTACACATCATCGAACGCTTCTCCGGAGAGCATTCGTCGCTTATACGACGATAAAATAGATCTTTATCGTAAGTTTTATGTAACACTACTTAGAGATGAAAACTCCATCAACTATCGTATGCCTCATCTCGATCGTGACGGAATAAAAACTCCAGTTTCGTAATCGTCGACAGTAATCGTTCGCTTTCGTAAGACGGGAAAATTATTTTAATTAAAAGAGATAAAAGTTATCGTGCCTGCGCGAAAATCGTTATTAAATCCTAATGTAATAGAAATCACGAGACGCGATACATCGCGCATCTATCGAGGCTTGATGAAGAAGTCACATACACGTTTATCCATAATCATATTTAAAATATAATATGCGCGGTCATTACGATTTTATTACCGTAATTTCGCGGAGTTTTTATAAAATATGAGAAAGTCGCGTGAAAGGATTTGTATTTAGCAATACCACGGAGATGCCTGAACGAAGACAGCCGTGTGAAATATTATCCCGTTGAAAAACGTCTCTTTCGTCCATTCACGGCTCGCGCGCGTTCAACCCCCGGAACTGGTTTCTGGCATCAAATCGACGAGGTCTTGCTCATCGGGGAGAGCATTCCTTCTGTTTACAAGTGCTGTCGTAGCCGTCTAAATCGCGTACGCGTGTTAATACGCCGCGAAGCGAAATGTCATAAAAACGCGGAATTGCCTGGCAGGCAGCGGCACGAGGTAGCAATTAATGCGCGTCCGAAGGCGGATGATTCGCCGTGAGTTCGCGTTGATTGATTGCCGATTTCGTCGTCCGCCCATCGTGGCTCTCGCCACGATCTGGAGCCGATCTTGCGTAAACATCTTTTGTGAATCTCTTCTCCTGAATACTGAATGTATAGACGATGTATAGACCGGCGCGCAGTACATGTGAAGTTTTTCGAACGAAGAAAGTATATTAGTGAATCGGAGAAGGCATCAACCTTCCGTGAATCGTTCAGTCGTCGCCGGTGTAATTTACACTTTTGGCACCTTGAGGAATCTTCGCTGCACTGAGAGAAAAATATAGTTACTTTTGGACTCAACCACAATTTTAGAATATTTCTAACGATAATTATGGTTAACATAATGATATATAGTTAAGTTAATCATATTTAGAACCGATTTTTCCAATTTCTCGGTAAGTTAACTAATAGTTAAATCATCATCTGAACTTGGCTAATTTGAAGATAAAACAAAGATAGACATGTGATTTAACAACTATTAGTTAGCTTACCAAGAAGTTTGAAAAACCGGCCCCTATTGTTAGAAATGTTATAAAATTATGCACTGTTATAAAACTCCACTGCTCCTACTCAATATTCGGTTAATGTAACTAAAACAATGAGATAAAATTAACAACATGTTGAATAAGCCTTACTCAATATGTTGTTAATTTATTTAATTTAACTTCCATGTTAGTCAAAATTTTATCTTCCTTTTAGTAAAAATTAATGAAATATTGAGTAGGAGCAGTGATGACCTATGGAATAGTTAAAAATGACTCAAATTGAGTATAATTTGACATTACAAGTTTAGCAGTGTGGTTGAGGCCAAAAGTAACTATATTTTTCTCTGTGCTCTCTCCGCGACGTCCTAAGAGAATTCACCTTTTTCTCTCTCTTTCTTCCTCGTTATTGTGTCATTATTAATACGTGCTATCGATGATGATTCGCGTCCATTCTGCAGTCGGGTGACCGGTGATACGTGTCTAACAGCGCTCGCGATCGCCGTCGCGTGACATTGACGTGCTCTCACCCAAGGCCGAAGATTGCGTTACGCACATGCGACAGATTTGTTCCGTCTACTTCCCCGTTGCGCGATGTTACGACGCGGCACGTGACACTTGGCCGAAATTGAATTATGAAATTGGTCATCGACGCATGACATCAGTGAGAGGAAGGAAACACAATCGGACATGATCTCTGATTTTTCTCGACGCTTCGCGGCTGCGATTATCGCGTGCGCGTCCAGCCGCCTGCCGGTGTTGGCAGCTGCATGTCGCGCGTAGTCGATACTCTAGAAATTAATCGACCGTCTAAAATGAGGGACTACCGGCCTGGAAAGTCGCGCTTCGCGTGGGTTCGCACAAGTGGATAATTATGACCTGGCTCCCAGATAATTGCCGACAGTGGCTCACCGTATTTTGCATTGCGCAAATTTATCATCGTAAATTATCATACACGCAACTGTGTACTCGTACGCGTCCTGTATTCCTTCAGGCTACGCCAAAGATTTACCGCACGAGAAGTATCGCCGCGAAGTCGTTCTCCGTATTAAAATCTGCCAGAAATTCATTTCGATCGCGAAGCTCATCTCAATTCGATCGAGGCCGGTTCCGAAGCTTTCGCACGTCGCGAGCGTTCTCGCGCGCGTCCCAGTCGGGAATCCTCCAGTGGCGAATCGCTCTGTCGTTCTCCAGACGAGGGTGGTCTACTGCCGGACACCAGCAGCGACGGCGTCGTCGAGAATGATGAGGCGGTGGTCGCCGCAGGCGATGGCGCCTGCGTGAACGATCGCATACTGCACTATCATCAACCTCAGCATCAGCAGCATCCCCATCAGCAGCAGCAGCAGCAGCAGCAGCAGCAACAGCAACGTCATCATCATCACCATCATCATCACCACCATCATCATCGCCAGCTGCAGCAGCAACAGCGTCCGTCGGCGGAGTCCGAACTGGACGATCTCCTGCGATTCCGCGATACTGGGGCCACGACCGGGCAGAGACAGGAGGAGATGGTGGCGCAGGAAATGGCACAGGGCTACACGCAGCTCCTGCACTCGGCGGCGGCGGTGCCGGCCCAGGAGACGCGGGAATACATCTCGCTGGAGGAGCTACAGCCGCGCAACCACCATCAGGAGCACCACCGCACCATGCACGACACCTGCACGCAGCTGGCCACGTCCGCCTCGCAGCTCTATCATCAGCATCAGCAGCAGCCGCAGCAACAACAACACCAGCGAGATTATTATAATCTCTCGTCCGTGCAGTAAGTTCGGTTGTCGTGTTTGTCGTCATAAATATGATAATGTAAAGAATCTTGACACTCTTAATTAATATATATGTACTGAAAAAAAATTCTGGTGAAAAGCGGACGAATCAGAAAATCTTGTAGGCGTGATCAAATATTCTGGTTATTATAATAGAAATTCTATTATAATCAGAATTTCTATTATAATAATC
>VBVR01003322.1:0-18097 GCA_011638315.1 Tetramorium parvispinum
CTTTTTATTTTTTTATATTATCATATAAATAACAAATTTAACTCTTTCAAATCGAACATAATATTTCCAAAACTATAGTTATCTCTAATTTTAATACAAACTAAAATAAATGTTTTTTTTTTGTTTTATTTGAAAATAAAAAAGACATTAAAAATATATATCGATAGAACTTCTGTTTGACTTAAAAACTTATTTCTTTTATCATTAAAAAATATGTATATTTGATGATAACACATTTCGAGACTAAACGATTTATGTTTTCTCACTACAATGAAAGATATATCGTGACTGGAAAAAGTAGATCCCACGCATTCAGTAGATATAGTCCGGCTCGTGTCAGACCACAGACGCCGCGGGCGTAAAAGATCGATCATAGCTCGTCGGGAAGCGTGGCACAGCTGAGACGTAGCTCGATCGTTTATCGAAGGAGGTCGAAGCGATCGTTAAGCGAGGTCCAAATACGAATCCCCGGTTGCATGCCTCCCAGAAACATTTTCGTGCAACGGAGCACCGCGGGTCGCCCCGGCGGCTCCGGATAGCAAAATTAGCCTGGTCTTTCCCAGACGATGTCTGCCCGCGCCGCGCGTGCATATATTCGTATATAAAGCTTTCTTCCACCTCGAATATATATACTATACGTATACGCGATCGACTGGCTGGAGGCGACGTGATGTATCGGGTGTCGAATTTCAAAGCGGCTCATGAGACTCAGCCATGTTGCGTACGAGGATTTGTCTTACGAGCTATTCCGCGCCAAGTTTGATACAGGACACGTCGTGCGCAGGCACGGCCTCCCTCCTGAAAGCTCCTGAGAGATCCCCGGAGCCTTCATAAGGTTTGCCGTCGTCGGCCAATAAGGATCTCTGTACGCGACCTGGATGCAAGAGCATACTCTTGGGCCGGCTTCCTCTCGAGTTCTTTCAGGTGACTGGAGCTTGGAGCAACGCGCGAACGGAAGTATGCGTCGATGTATCACATGAGACAGGGAATTTGTCGTAGACAATTCCTGTCTCTCCCGGGTTCGAATTACTTCTGCTTTCAAAAATGGATATTGTATTGCAGTAGATTAGTTTAATATCTTTTTAACTTTTTGAAATAAGAAAGAATATTTTGTAGGAAAATTAAAAATAAAATGATTCAAAAGTCTCTAAATTTTAATAAAGGAACAAATAAATTGCGTAATAGTATATTACGAGAATTGAAGTCCATTTGATTCTTTATAACTGAGTTTCTTTATAAATCGATTAATTCATTATCTTGCGTTATAGTCCTCATTTCTTTTTTTTTTTCATCCATTTTGCGTCAAACATTTTAATATTTTTAAATTAAATTTTTAACTGTTTATAAAAGTATACAGTTAAATTTATATGGAAAGATAATTTAAATCAAACTGACGAGACGTAAAAATGTCGACTGTTCAGATAGAGTTTTGTATATCTGTACATATACACAACAGAATTTAATATATCAATTAAATACAACAGATCTAAATTGTTATATTTAAATTATTATTATTATTTTTCTTTGTGGTGTGAATAGCGTTGAATTTTGACATATAATAAATTTCTATATGCATTTAATGATCATTTTTAGTATTACTCTCACGTCACTTTCTTCATATCTTTTTTTTTCATTTTCTACAAACATAAGCAATATGCTCGCTCGTGATAAATGAAGAACTTTCTTCGCGTTGATTCATCATTCTAAACGTGCTTCTTCCATCTTTTTGCGGAAACCGTGTAAAATAATAATATCTCCATCTAAATAAACGGCACGTGGCATAGTTGATGACATTTGATGAATAAATTTAGACTTATGTATATTAAAGCTTATAAATGATTGATTACAAACAAGATAAAAGACATTACTTTAATTTTATTTGTTTTTATAAAATACTATTATTTTGAATATTTTGCATTAATAATTTTCTAAGTAAGAAAGAGAAGATGCTTGCAACTAGGTACTTATTAATAAGAAACAGAAATAATTATTATGAAACATGGCGGAAGGGACAAAAACGATTTTGCCCAAGGTGGAAAATATAAAGCTCGTTGAAATTATTTAACTCGTTATTAATAACATACCCAGCTTAACAATTTGCCTAGGGCATGCAGAGTGCTCACGGATTGAAACGCTTCGAATACATTTAAATGCTTGAACGAAGATGCAGGGCAGAACAGTCTGCCTAGACTGAACGGAGAAAGGGATTTAACGGCTTCTTTGAATATTCCAGGCGGAGCAATAGCGGCTGCAAACGATGGCGTGAATGCTTTTAATCGAGCGTACCATTCCTCTTTCTTTTATATCCGCTTTGTGCTTCTTTTGCCTTTGCGTCGCAATAGAGCTCGATATTTATTGCTACGCAACTTGAAGCCTCTCGAAAAAAAAAATGAGATGAATTCTCGCTACGCACCGGATTTAGCTTTCATGATGCTTCGTTACGAGATATTTAAAAATACTACGGCATATACATACATATAACAGAAAATTAAACAATCGCTTAAAAGCTTAAAAAAATAGATGACAAGATATTCCATAAATCTTCTAATATTGGTTAGAGATACATTTAAATTAAAATGACGAGTGATTTTATTAAAACTATAATATACATAAATAATTTTATTGTTCTATAAAATATCGCAAATATCTTTTTATATTTTTAATTTTAAATTAGAACACACGTTAAATTAGAACACAAGTTTAAATTAGACACACAA
Source organism: Tetramorium parvispinum (assembly GCA_011638315.1). NCBI lineage: Eukaryota > Metazoa > Arthropoda > Insecta > Hymenoptera > Formicidae > Tetramorium > Tetramorium parvispinum. Next base: position 2,718 of record VBVR01003322.1, read on the forward strand.
ATCATTGAAGAGCTACAAATACAAATACAAATAAAACGCAAATTATAATTAATGAGTTGTAAATAATAATCAGAATTATGCTTAATAATAAAATTAGAACATTAATTTATTATATATAATTATTCTGCAATTAATTATTTTAAAATTCTACTTTATAACATTAATGTAATTGTAAGTTTATATTGTTATAACATTACTGCAAACTCACGAAATAAGTTACAGTTATAGCTTCACCTACTAGAAAAAAAGTGAAAAAATGTGAAATTAAAACAGAATGTATAAACAGTCTTAACAACTTAATTTTTTCTTATCTTTAAAACATTTTCCTGTAAAGACACCAGAGAGTTTTTACAACTTCTTGTATGTCGTTGATAAAACGCAGCAAGGAAGAATATGCACGCGGATGCTGCAAAGTGAGAGCTTGGATGGTTATAACTAAGAACTCTCAGCTATATTTAAACGTCGTCGTAGACATGGTTTTGCCCTTTTTTCACCAAGGCGACGACGGAAGTAGATGGACTTCGGCTTCTGAATTTCGAAAGAGTATGGAACTGTCAGATGTGCACATTAGAAAAGACGGGCGTGCACGGGAGAAACTGGTTGAAGTATGCCATTGAATTAATCATAAGCCTCGGTGAACAGTAGTGCCAAAACTACCACGTGTTTACTCCGATACTTCGTACAATACGAAGGGAACGAAGAGAGAACTGAGATTTGAATATTATATTCATACCTCATGCAAATAGATATACCGATTCATAATGGCATCGTTAAAGTAGAAAATTGCTATGTCACTTATTGCTCAACGTACTGCGAATGCTCATATTTATAAGCTTATAAAGACTTTTTATTTTTAAATAGTGAATGGAAATATGTAGAATAAAATTATAATAAAATATGATAATACATGGCAAAGAAAAAGAGTTCAAGGCTATGTTCATGAATGTTAATTCTTCTTTTCTATCATTATATTTTGATCTAAGTATATTAGACATTTGCTTTTTTTATTGATTTAGATTCATCTCATTAAAAATTACAGTTTTTAACGCTTAAATAACAATATACTGTATTAGGTTATTTTTACTTTTTTTTAATAATAAAAGATAAGAAGTAATAAGAAATAAAATTGAGATAAACTTTTTGTTGCATAATACGATATTTATCTTTATTACTTTTTTTAATATTTATTTTTATTATTTATTATTTATTTATTATTTTTATGTGAACAAGAATATATTAACGATTAAAATATGCTTATTAACGTAAGCATGCACATAGATCGATTTTATAAAATTTTCAATATTATGCTATATTTAATTGAGCGATGGTATATAGACTCAATTAATATTTTATCTTTTTTATGTCTATTACAATTATAAATACACGAATAGTTATTTTATTAAAACCGAAAGCTAAATCGAAACTGTCGAAATGTTTGACTTTGACATCAAATTTCCATCGAAAATGGATATTTCAGGATCGTGCCAGATCAGAGCTAGTATGTTCGTCGATGCATCGCTGTTTTGACGTCGTCGCCTTGTTAGCGACGCATCGCGTCGGGCAACAAGGTTGTTGGCAAACACAGCTGATCTCGTGGATCAATTGCCGGAATTGAACCCAATTTCATCCCGCGCGGGTTCACTCGCTGCATGGTGTCGACGAGCCAAATCGATAAGCGTGCATCTGTAAACATTCGACGGTCTGTTACGCAAAGAATTATTGAACCTTGAAAATCACCAATTTTCTGCGAGAAATCTTTAACTCGTCGTGGTCGATGTTCATTTTGAAATAACGCGAATTTTCAAATAAAATCATATGTAATTAATTAATTAATTTAAAATCTTAAATAATGACCAATTTTTTCACATTAATATTAATCTTCTTTTATAAAACTAAAAATGAAAGACTTAATTCATTTTAAATTACAAACAAAAATGATTTCAGAGTTTTAGCAAATTATATAACTGCACAATGAATGACAAGCAATACGTAAAAATAATAAATAACTAAAAATAAAAATATTTAATGAATCACTATTGCCAAAGAATATATTGAATTCTGTTAAATCAATAGTAACAAATTATGATATGTGCCTGTCTATTTACTTCTTTCTATCTCATCTATAACACTTTTCTTTATTATTTCAATGACGATAAGGTATTGCGAATATCATTTTGCGAAAGCGATTTGCTACAGTTATATGTGAATATACGGTGCGACAGGCAGATACATATAAAGAATTATACATTTCACGAATGCAGGAATGATATGTCCGTTTGATGGAACAGGTTAGTTCGTCTGCGTGTAGCTGGAAAAATTTATGATCTATTTGTCGGTGTTAGATTCAATTTGCGAGACATCACGGAAATTGCAGCCGGTTCACTTTCGCGTGAGATTGTAAATTGCAATTATTTTCCAGGTTTTATGTTTATTACTTGACTGATCTATTGTAGCTATTGTTTTGTCATAAATTACTGTACGATTAGATTTAAATGTTTTTGAATATTTTTTAAAAACTTTATATATGTACTTTTTATATAATATTAATATTAAAGTCTCATAGCTCTCTTGTGATACAATATACATATATGATATTATGTATATATTTTTTAGTAATATTTATAAATTTTTTAAATATAAATATAATATAATATTTTTGACATGGATAAATTATATTTCATATTGAAGATATTGCATTGTAATTTAACTCTTTTGTATCAAGCTTCAAAGATTAGCTCAATAACCGTATTCGTAGAAATGAAAACAATATATCCTACGATATACATATTGACATGCGATAACACGTTATTGCTTCCTAGAATTGCATTCGTACATAGACCTTGCGAAACGTTAAAACAAGATGAACGATCGATACTTCGTAGTGTCGACGACGCACAATCCAGCAACGACAACGTAATGATGAGCGATTTATCAGCTCGTAACGCCATTGAGAAGTTTACCGTCTTTGAGACCGGACCGAAGAGTTTCAGCCACAAAACTTCCGGCAGTTTGCACGGTGCCAGAAGTTTTCCAATTACATGGCAAGCCGTCCAGTTTGCCCGTCAGAACCCATACCCTCTGACATTTTCCAATCTGCACTTTATACCTGCGAGAGAAATCTTTTTACCTGGCATTTTTTTAAAGTGCTGCTAAGATTTCAGGGAAGTTTAAGTATATCATCTTATATAAGGATATCTTATTGTAGAGATAATTTGTTGTAAAGTTAGATTTCTAGAGAATTACAGGGTGATAAATTATTTTTCAAATCTTAAATTTAATTTTCGATCAATATAGTACAATATTAGCATATCTGCAGTTTCTCGTGGTATAAAGTACTGCGCTCTCATCTTCAAGTCAAATAAGAATTTTAACTACTTAAATAAAAACAATTTAATACAATTTAATAATTTAATTTTATTGTTTATTAACTGATTTTATTAAGATATTTATTTATTAATGTCTAATAACTCTTGTTCAATTATTCAAGTAGAATAAAAATGGTTTTTATTTCTTTAGCATAATCCAATTTTATTATCTATTTAAACAGATTTTTAAATAGATAATAAGATTAGATTATACTACAGAAATAAAAACCATTAATTTCATCACATTTATTATACAACTATGCTCTCTCCAGATTATAAAGTGAATGATGGAAATTTATCCATTTTTACATACCATTTCAGCATATTCGAATGTCGAATGTAACGTTAAATATATAACATGCATGATTTAAAAATGTAAACATAATATATAATTTAATTAACATTGAAAAGAGAGTCAATGATCTTTTCGTTGAAAAAGTTGGTATCATGTAGAATTTACTTTTAAAATGTCATTTCTAAAAGCATCACGTGTTTGCACGTGTGGCGAAGCTCCCTGAAATCGCTTCCTCGATTCACATCGTGACGTGCCAAAAATCTTGGCGTGTACCCAATGTGCGAATCGTAAAATAACAGACCGCCGTGAACAGCAACCTAATTTGCTTTCACGTACGATAACTAATGAAAACTACGTGTTCCCTTACGAAAAAATTAGCTTTCTCTATTAAATAATTTATGAAATAATTGTAAACCTACAAATTTATTAGTTAAAATAGCTAACAAATATGTTAGAATGATATTAAAATTCATTAAAGCTAAAACATACAAATTTAAATATAAATTGCTGTCAAGTATTCGGAAATACGACATTTTGTTTAAAACTTTTCTATTTTATGAACGATATAAAAGATTTAATGCTTGTCAATTTCAAATTATTTTATTGACCACGCTAGTATCAAATAATTCTCAAATTATATCGGGTGGTCTAGAAAGATCAACGGCATTTCGACTGTTTAAGACTACAAGTTAAGAATACAATTAAGCAACATTTTCGTCCCATCGAGTTCGTAACAGCTGGTCATGCGTCATAAATTATAATAATGCACCGAGTCGCCGGAGGTTAAATCAGGCTGACACTCTTCAATTATCTGGCCTCCCCTCAAGCTGGTATCACGATGCATCGGTCGCCCACATCCTCATCAGTGTCATCGAGAATGTACCGCATCATCGCGAATAAAACGTTTAGTCTTTCGTGAGCCTGAATACTTCTTTTAAACAAGTGCAGCACTTGAAGCAGTAACGTGCTAAGTCACGGGAAGAAAAGACCTACGACACATTCGTAGCTCACGTGCTCACATATTTAAGCCATTTATGTTCAAAGCAGCGTAAGAATCCAGCTTTAAAAGTCTTGCTAGAATCGAATTGAATTGCATTTATATTTACATCAGATTTATATGTATGATATTTCAACTTCTTGTTCAATTTCTTCATGCAATTGATTATATAAAATAATAGCTGCATTTGTATGGCAATCTATATTTTATATTAAATATTTGACATATAAATTTATTTAGAATTGTTTCAAATAAACATATTCAAACTTTTTAAATTTTGATAAAATTTGATAAAAAGTTAATCAAGTCCAATTAAAAAGAATGGAAAAACGTAATTAACAATCTTTAGACAATCTTTTACATGTTTATTAAATGTGCAGGATTCAATTATTTATTTTTTATAAATATTCTATCTAATGTTTTTCTAACATAATGGGATTACATTTTCCATTTTACTATTATTGATGTTTTATTTATATTTACTTCTATTTTATTTAAACGTATACAAATATTATTTTAACTTATTATATATAAATATTAATTTAAATTTTAAAGTAAAAAGAAATAAAAATGCAAAAAGTATCTCCTTTCCAACTCTTCGGGAGAATATATTCTGACTTGACTCTCAAGTGTTGAGACGAGAATGCGCGGGAAAGATAACATTTAACGATCAATACTATACATATGGATACGAGTAAACGCAAATATCAACATATCGTGACATTGTTACTCTCGTATATTCCATGTAGTACGCAATTGCGCGTATACGTACGTACTCGTCTACATACGATGGTGCGATACCGCGTGAAGCTTCCAGATGGCTGAACGGCCGTTTCTCTCGCGCGTATTCACGTAAACTCGGAAATTTTCGAGCCGAGTGTAGACGGATATTCCATGACATGTATTTCTGCACAATGGTCGAACGCAGATTTTGCAACGCGGTACAGTTTTCATCGCGCGTAAAAGTCTCTGTATAAACGCGCGTCGACGTTAACGCACGTTTCATATTCCAGCTGAAATTTCTTCCATAAACAGTCGATCCTTAAAGCGATTAAAGTATGTAATATACAAAAACACACATTTTACATCTTACACACGTATAAACATACAAAGCTCTTTTTGTTTGTGCACGTTAAGTATATTTAAAACACACGCTATTTGCAAGAAGTAATAAAATTACTATGCGTTTTTTGTAAAAATAATTTCTTCAATGCAAAGACTAATTCTAAAGTTATTTTTGTAGTTTATATTTTGTATTTTGAAAAATGGAGATATACTGTAAATATACTTTTATAGTATTGTGTACTATTTCAACGGTGCAGCAATTATTTTAAAATATAATATAAATATCGTATTTTCTGCAGGTTGTTGTTAAAATTTTTATAAATAAATAAGAAATTGTAAAAGATAAAAAGTTGTCCATGTTTGTGACATTTTTTGCTTCTATTTTGAATCTCACTGATAAAAAAATAAAAGGAAACTACAGGTACATTTTATTATTGCTTTGTACACCTTGTAAGCAGAGAAAAAGATCGGTGGAAATATGGGTAACGAGGTTTCCACGAGGTTTTCACGGAAACAGAACAATTTATCTGGCAAACTATGACAGTTCCTGAGTGTGAAGGGAGTGTCGTAAACAGCCATCTTTATGGACGATAAAGCAATATCGGAAGAATCACTCGATCGAGTTGTTTTCAATTTGATGATATATTGCAACGAAATAAAGCCCTAAGAATATTCATACATCAAAAACTTATATAAGATTGAACAATTTTATCTAATAATATTATAGCAAATTAATGCTGATTGCATTAAAATTTTATATTAGACTCTTTTTCATTTTATGTAATTTTTGCAGTTGTAAAATCTAATAATGGATATAACAGTTAATTTTCTGGCAAAGCTCTAAATAAATCTAAAAGCATCATGGACAAATGCCAGAAGTCACTTTGATGACTAAAATTAAAATATTATAATAAATAAATTTATACAATGTGTTTATAATGTTCAACATGAATATTAATATTTACAAATGACAATTTAAAGGAATACGAAAAATCTGATTTTGTAGATCCAATTCCAAAGTTTTAATTCTTATAAAATGATTTCGTTATAAATTTTTTAAATTAATATTAAAAAATATATGCATTATTAGTTGTTTTTTAATAGTTTAATATTCTAGTTAATATTATATAACTCTTGTTATAATTTTTATCTTTTTATTTATCATTACTTTAAACATAAATTTCTTTACAAAATATTTGTGTTTATGTAGACAATTAAATTTATTCTTAGAATGAAAAGGAAATCGTCATTGTCTCTTGTACTTTAAATCAATGTAAACGTGATAATGGCGTTAGATATAATGTGATGAAAGGACTTATCGTTTCCGATGTCGTACAGTGCTTCCGCTTGAAGGAATTACTTTGGCGGTCTTAAGGAACGACTGCTGTAATTCTATTATCTCACCGAATGCTATTAGCATAATAATGAACGGTCTTTTTAGAAGATCCAGTTCGGAAAACAAGTCGGAAGTTTTTGTATAAGTGTATTATCACGGGTTTTTGCTATTTTTAACTTAATTGCAATTGAAACCGAAAACAATTATTTTCTACACTGCTTGTGAAGACAGCTGAATGTAATAAAAAAAAAATACAAACTGTCATACATTTATTTCAGTTTTTGAAGTAACATAGTCCCTCATTTATGCCACCCGTTATACAAGCAAGAAATGCAAAGGTTATTACTCTCTGCCAGGTCGATCTGTCTATTTTGAGATTGAAGGCATTTTGCCAAACTTATACATATTAATTATATGAATTCTTAATTTTTTTATTTTCGTACATCTTATCTAAATGAATTTAATAGTCTGTTTTAATCTTCGCAGAAATAAATTCACTGTTCTCTTAATCTCTTTCCTTCAATTTGTCTTCTATTTCCAGCTACATATTTAAATAATCAATGATAAAGTTTTTTGATGAAGGAATAAAATGGATTAATAACTTAATTATTTCAATATGTAGATATGATAAATAAAGCTTTGCACAGATTATTATTTATTTGATATTGTGTTTCTAAGATTTTCAAATAAATGCTAAATAAATGTTAATTAAATTCAGTTAAATTCAAATGATAATTATGACATTTTGTAATAACAATAATACCGAGAAACTTGAAATAACAGCTTTATATGTATTTCTATTTATACGTTGCTTTATGAGTAATGATACATTAGATTCGATATATTTTCATTCATCGAGCAAAAAGGTTCTTGATGAAGACATTCATCAGATACGTCTTCTCGGTAATGCAAACTACGCATTATCCGTATTATCCTTATTATCTTTAATATCCTGAAACACCCACAGCCCTTATTTCTTGCAAATGTCTTATTGGCTTAACGTCCGACCTCTTCTCGTTACTGTAAATGCAAGAAGTGACTGATAAATCTTGTCAAAGCAATCATCAATGATGTATCACAAAATATTAATAATATATATAATTTAAACAATTTATTAAATTTGTCTACTTATTATAAAATGCTGTAATTAATATTATTTAAATAAAATTTTAGAAATTTTAGAAATTTTAGAAAAGTTGTGCAATATAGTTGTGCTTTTTATTTGTGATTACAGGGTGATACAGCATATCGAAGCAGAACCGGCGTCGGTATCGCCAGCACATTCGGTAGAAATGCTTCCGGTGGAAGCAACCTGCCAAGCTGTAGAAGCAGTTATTCCGGAATCGGATCGAGTTCTGCTCGAGCTGTTGCCAAGGAACGAGCGCTTGCTGGTTTTGGAGGCACTTTTCTTAAAAAAGATAAATTCGAGGAGAAACCGGCATTCAAATATTCATGTGAGACGTTTATTCGTTTACAATATTTTATATATTTTGATCTAAACTATTGTATATTTGTATATTATTTGTACAATCTAAAGAAAATATATAACACTTACATTTAAAATTTTATTTATATTTAATTTTGTTCTTTAACTAAATTATTAACTTGGAATTATAAATATGCTATTATATTTAGATAATAAATGTATTTTGTAAAACATTTAGTTTTTTTTTAAATTGTTTTATTTACAATAATTTCTACATTCTACTGCATTCATTACGATTTACACATAATTCCTCTGCGTATCTGTTCTAAAAAACATAAAAAAATACACAATAAATTACTGCAAAATTAGAAACAAGTGTAATTAAATTTCTTTGCGATTAGTATTGCATTTTATAATTAAATAACATTATACATAGAATGATAAATGATCGCTATTAGTAAAATAGTAACACAAAATGCATATATCTGTATATTATTTCTCCAAGAAAAGTAACGTGTCTATACAGTCACAATTTTTCTCAAATTATCATAGGCACGAAAGACACCGATAAAAGTCGATTGCATCCCGGAAGATCATCGTCCGAAGACGTGAGGACGAAAAGTCCGCTATCTGATAGTAGGTCGTCTCTCCTTGAGAAGTACTCGTTCTCAGCTGGCAAAACATCGGAGAGACCGTCTTCCGTGTTGGACAGATATAACCGACCGGCTTCTCGGGAAAAGAGCAAAGAGCCCGAAGGAATATCGAGGTACGGATCCAGCACATATCCCGGATCGAGTTTCGCCCGAAGTTACGGCAACGATGGTAGAATCGAAAAGAAGGACCATCCACCGGTCTCCTACAGAGGATTACGTCCCAATTCCGGAAAAACATCGCGCGAGCCCAGTCCAGAAGTCAATGTCGGAAAAACGAATTCCTTCAGGGTCTATTCAAGAGCGCCGTCTTATAGTCGTTCAGCTGCTTCGCCTAGTAAGCAGCAATTATTTTATTATGATTTATTATAATGAATTAAAAAAATGTAAACAAAATATCTTTTTTAAATATTTTATCATTACATACATTTTTATATATTTGAAATATAAAATTGTACAATTAAAATATTTTCAAAATTATTTTTGCTATACACTTACAATAAACTTCACAATTAAATAGAAACTTTAAAAGCACATTTAATTATGCGAAATTCTGGTTGCGATAATAAATACTTCTTTAAAATTCTGAATCATTATTATATTAATCTTAATATTTCGAATCTGGCGCAAATAAACAACTAATGTAAAAAGAAATATACTTTTTTTAGGCACGTCCGAATCGAGCTCGACTACAATCTCGACGAGATTTGGTTCGACAGCTGGTTCGCGATTTCTTTCGTCGCGAAGTGGTAACGATCGAGTGTCCACAACTATAAACTATCCTACAGGGGGAAGATTTCGAAATTTGAACAATAAATCGACTAGTCAGAAAGAAGAGGAGGAAGAAGAAGAAGGGTCAAGACTTATTACGAAATCTGACAAAGATGGTCACCACGAATTACCAAAGCTTACAAGCCGAATAGAAGGGGACGAAACTAACAATAAACTTCCGGATAACGAGTTTGTGACGCTAACGGTAGTGACACGAGCTACTTCACCGACACCACCAGCTTCTTCGTCCTACGTCAGAAACAGGCGAGCGGAGGTCAATGTTGTTCATCAAAAGGAAGTGATTAGATTTCGAAGATTGCCGGATACCGTGGATGAAGAAGTACAGTGTGATCAAATGGAAGAGACATCGAGATTCTCAAGGTATGGCAGCAATAGGGTATCTGGTGCATCCTGGTCGACGTACTTGGATAAATACTCAGGTGCATCATCAACTGGAAGTCCATCTGTGTATTCGTCCAGAGGATTCGCTAATGCGAGCTCTTCTAATAGACTTAATAACTTTGCGTATGCGAGAACGAATGAAGCAACAACAAATGCGAAAAATGAATCTTCTACCAAAGAATCATCGAGTGTTAATCAAGAAATTTATAGTTCTGATAACAAGGGTCAAAATGAGAAACTTCTCGGTTTAAACTGCACAACAACGAACGACGAGACAGAGTCCAACGACTCAAAGACATCGTCGAACGGTCAAGATATTCAAGGCACAAATAAAGAAGACAGAATTCACGGTAGCGAACGGTGCTATTGCGGCGCGCGGAAGATTGAAACAAATGGGAGCTCCAGTAATTTAAGAAGTTCCAAACAGAATCTCGCATTTTACCGCAGAGAGGATTCGACGCAAGATTCATCGCAAGATGCATCGAGATGTGACGAATATAACCAGAGAAGACCATCCATTCCGCGACTGGAGCGTACTTCTTCAAAAAATGAAGTCAAAATTCCGAAATGTTCTTCGAAGACTGAAATAACATCGTCGAAACCCGACGCATACAGCGAAAGAAGAGGATCCACTCCGAAATCCGATGTCAGCTCTTCTTCTAAAACCGAAGAGTCTCTTCGAATTGTCGAAGGGTCGAACTGTCAAGACCAAAATGAAGAAGTTATTTCTCAAAAGCGTAATGATGCGCAAAGAAAAGATTCGACATCGAGGTATGTAAATCTCTTTTTTAATAATTTATTATTAATAATTTTAATAATAATTTTAATAATAGGATATACATAAGGCAAGTAGAGAACGTAATAAAATCAATTACGCAACTTACTCAAATGCATAATAAATTACATTATTTTATATATAAAATTTCTGAGAAAAATTTTAAGATAATTTTCAATATATAATTTTCATACTAATTATAATTTATCGAGAATATAATAAAATTAACTTTGCAACTTATTCGATTGTATTTTATTTTAATAAATTATATTATTTTATATTATATTTAGATTAATTTTCGATGTTTAATAGATACAATTTTTTGCAAAAAATATATTAAAATTTTAGGAAATAATAAATTACACTAAATTATTCAAGAATTGTGCAAGCCAAGTATTTATTATTATATTTAATGTAAAGAATAGAAAAAGATCCATAATCTTAAAAAAAAAACGCAACAATTGATTGCGCAAGCAATCTGTAGTAGAGAGAAAATGCTTAACTTCAATGGAAGGTTAAATGTGCTCTCGGGTTAATTACTATTTTTCATTAAAAGCGGTTCTTCGCAAAGTCGCTCGGCGTCGACATCGCAAACTCGGAACGTATCGATGAAGAATTTGCCGCGTCAAATGACGCGATCCGGCTCGTCAGACGGATCTCCTGTAAGCATGCCAATTGGCAAATCGAAATCATCATCAGTTAGTTCGGTGACGAGTCAGGGTGTAAAAATAAAAACGACCACGCCGCCATCGTCCGGAAAATCGTCCACCGGTTCGATCCTACCGTCAGTGAATCTACGACAGGGCGGTTCGCCGGACGCGCGCGGCAAACCACCTGTGCCGAAGAATGATACTACGACCGCCGCCACGCCGAAGTGTACCGTGGCAGCGAAGTACGTGAACAAGGACTTCCGCAAGTCGACCTTGAACATGGAGAACGGTGACTTGAAGTATGCGAGAAGGAAGAAAAGTCAGAGAAACGTTTCCGGCTCTCAGGATTCCGAAGCGTCATCGGAACACGTTCCCCAGGCAGCTTCTTCGGGATCCCTTACCTCGACGAAGTCCGATCGATTGAGGTTCAGGACTCCGTCGGGGGAGTCGAAGCCAGTGCTTGGGCGGAGTGGTTCGATGAAATGGGAAGAAACGAAAAGCGGGTCAAAGTCACCTTGCGGAAGGAAAAAGAGGCCATGTGAGACATTCAGTACCAGCAACAGTAGTCAGTCGACCTCCGCGAATTCCTCCAGCAGCGAGGATGACGACAAACGCGCGGACAAGGTGGGTTCGAGACGGAGAAGAAAAAGAGCGTCGGAATCGCCCACGTGCGAAGTGAGAGGTAAGATCAGTGCGGGATCGTCGAGAACAAGCGTATTGGCGTCGTCGGCCGACGATATGTCAATGATGACGGAGAAACCACCTAGGCCACCCTCTAGTCCGAGATCTAAGAGTGATCGCTCTGCGAAGACGGAGGAAGCCAAGTCCTTCTTGATGAGAGCGCTAGCGCCAATGACGAATTTTTTCAAGAACAAGAGTCAGGATTCCGACGATACAAGTAAATCAGATGGTTGGGTAGACTCTTTTGAGGAAAATCACGAAGCCAATAACAAGTCAGGGCAGCCGCTATCATCCTCGAAATCAGTCAGTCAGAATCTGTCAAAAGGCTCTAGTCTCACTAATTCTCGGAGAAGCGATGGAAAAAAGGGAAATAACGTGAGGGTTCAACGTCAGTCTTCTGGCGAAAAACCATGGTGGTTGGATTCAAATTCCGATAACATTCCCGAGGGGATTCAAAGGGCTAGTCCATGGAATAATGATATCAGTCAGGATACAACAATTAGCACAGCCTTACCAGATGATGGTAAGTTAATTTTTAAATATATATCTTTAGTCACATTATGTGAAATCATGTGTACAATAAAAATATAAATTATTATTATTTTAATATTCACGATGAAGAGATTGTTACAACATTTATACATATAAACACATGAAAACGTGATTAATTAAGTTAAAATTTGACTATTAATGTTTAATTGATTTAATTTCTTTTGTAGACTATTTATAATATTCAGTCTTTTTAATTCAGAAAGTACTATTTAATCGTGGTATTTGTTACCGTATTTTTTGCGTGTGTCATCAGGAAAATATAAACTCAAAATTTGGCGACAAGGATCAGAAGAACATGCCTGGTGGTTGGACGATGCAGCGGAAGAAGCGAAAAAATCATCCTCGCCAGTGTCTCCTGTTTCGAGACGGGGATCCAGTCGGGGTAGTTTTCGATCAGTCGACCGGCGAAATCGCATCCGACATCAGCAGTCCGGCGAACGAGCATGGTGGATGAGCGACGATCCCGAGAACGTTCCGGAGGGCATCGAGGTCATCCCGGTGGCGTCTGCCGATAGTCAAAGTGCCGATAACCTTGTCGATAATGAGAGCTTTTACTCTTCAAAGCCGCTTAAGAAAATCCGACATATCGAATCCGGGGAGAAGGCATGGTGGATGGACAGCTCCTCTAACGTACCTGATGGGGTCGTCAGAATTCCCGTGGAAATTCCCAACAGCACTTCCGACTCCTCCGAGTCATACGAGAAGATCGATATCGGCGTTAACCCTGAACCTGATACGTGTGTAAAGAGAAGCCTCTCCAGATTTCCTATCGAATTTCCGCCACCACCATCTGAGCCATTGGGAGATCGTGCAAGTCCAGAAGGGGTGAGATATCATCATATTACGTAAATTACGTTTGTAATCCTTTGATTTCGTATGCCGTACTGATAATGATTTTATATATTCTGATGAATCTTTCTAATTATGAAAGATTAATCCAAATAAAAGAAAGATAAGATTGTGTAAAGCCTATTGATAAAATATTGTTACGTGCAATGTATATTTTTAAAATGAGAAAGATGTTAATATTTGTTTCAAAGTTATCAATTTATTGAAAATGTTGCGTTCTCCAAAACATATTGAACAGTTGAGAAATTTAAAATAACCAAAACTAAAACAGCTGACTGATATGGGTAATCAACCGTGTAATGAGAATAACATTAATTATTGATTCTTACCATTTCACGTTTATTAGAATTACCATTCAAAGAATGTTTGAGTGTATTGTTTCTGCTGCAGATTGAGAATCCACCTGATCCGCCGGACAATTATGAAGGCCGAAAATCTCCTTACGACAATGTACAACCAGCACCTCGAAGACTACCACCTCGGAAACGACCCTCTACATTGCCGTTATTTATTGGCGAACATACTAACATCGATGATGTACTCGGTGATACAGCTATTCTGCGCCACAGCCCTGTTCTCTCCCGTGTTCGTAAACAGGAACGCGTCGAAGAGGGTGAGGGAAGAATGAATTTAGCGTTATTTAGTGATCGATGCTATCGCGCGTATCCAGTTTACATAGTATCAGTCGGATTAGTCGATGTATTGAATAGAGCTCAACAAAGTGGATCCGATTGAATTTGTTGTGTAATATTTTCCCTTTTACAATTGGTGGACAGAAGAATGAAAATCAATATATTGTTCGAAAACAAAAATATCTATGGAGAATTAAGATCTCTGTGAAAAATATTTATAAAGCAATTTGGAAAAATATATTTGTAATACTTTTGTTAAATTTATATTTCTATATGCATAAATAATAAGATTTAATTGGTTTAAACGATAAAATTTTTCAACTTCTTTACATCTTCGAATTTATTATGTTATAAATAATATAAAGTCTTATATACTATAGAAAAATGTATATTAGAGAGTATTTTATTATAAATATTTTATGTACTGTTGCAGACTCTTCTGAAGACAGTTCGGAATGCGAAGAAATAGACGCAACTCAAGTGATTATTCATGATAGCACGCCAAAGACACCAGTGATACAACGAAGAAATCGGTATGTTTCATAACGACACGTAAATATTAGTTTGTCGGATATTTGACGAATTACATACATATCTATTATATATTATACATATGTATAATTTAACAGCTGCGCAAATCAATACGTTTAATATTCTCTTTTCAGAGACGATAAGAGGATTCAACCCGATGGCTACATTCCGGTGAGTTTCGTTATGCATTTTTATCGCATGTTAACGTGTCAGTAGTTTTTAATGTAGCGAGATATTGTACATTGTGATATTTGCTATTATAATAATTGATGATTTATAATTAAGAAACGTAACAACAAATATAATACAAAACAATAAAATTTAAAAATATAAACGGAATATCAGATCAAAAGAGCAAATTTGTCAAAAATTTATTTAAGTTGTGTAGTATATAATATTATAT
>VBVR01003323.1:0-18095 GCA_011638315.1 Tetramorium parvispinum
TAATATAATGTTAAAAAATGATTTCTTATTGTACAAATATATGTGATTCAATGTTTTAATGATCTTCGCCGTTTCTAAATAAATCTTGTTAAAGAAAATTTGTGAAGATTAAACAGTGGTCTACAAATAATGATAGCGATAGTATGAAAGTTATGTCTGACAGTACGGTATTTGTAGTATGTTATGTGCCGTTAATATTGACAGATAGCCACGATAGTAGTCGTGTTTTATGGAGAAACGAGAGACCATCATCTGTAAGATTTTGCAGACCACTTAAATTTACATTTATTAAAGAAACACCATCCAACATTTTGGAGACTTATAATTTCTATATGAATGAAATTAATAACCTGCAGCCTTCAGTGGAAAATAAATGTGATAAATCCTTTAAAATCACTCACACTTTATATTGTACCATGATTGATGGAAAAGTATGTAACGTACTAACGGATCAAAAATCGACGACATCCTGTAATATTTGTGGAGTAACCTCAAAATATATAAATAATTTACAACATATAAAAGAGCTAAAAATTAACAAAGAATATTATAAGTTTGGTTTATCCACTCTTTATTGTTGGATACGTTTTATGGAGTGTTTATTACACATTTCATATAACCTAGATTTTAAAGAGAGCTGTGTTAGAGGACATAATAGAATTTTACAACAAAACAGAAAAAAACAAATTCAAGATGATTTAAAATTACAATTATCTATAACAGTTGATGTTGTGAAACAGGGACATGGTACTACCAATGATGGCAATACTGCCAGACGATTTTTTGGGAATCCTGCGATAGTTTCCGATATACTTGGAATCAATCAGGCACTCATAGAAAGGTTTGGAAATATTTTACATGTAATGGCAAGTGGTTTTGCAGTAGATTCGGAAAAATTTGAACTATATACCAAAGAAACTGCGGAATTATTTATTAATTTGTATGGATGGTACAAAATGCCCCCTTCTGTACATAAAGTATTATTGCATGGTAGTGATATTATGTGGAAATTGGTTACCTATTGGCTATTTTTTGGAAGAGGCTCAAGAGTCTGGAAATAAAATATTTAAAGCTGCTAGACGTTATTATAGTAGAACTTGTTCCCGTAAAAATAATAACGAAGACATATTAAATTATCTTCTTGTTTCGTCAGATCCTATTATTAGTATTAATAGATTACGAAAAGAAAAAATAATAAAAGAGATGTCAATTGAAGCTAAAAATTTAATTAAATTGACTGATCTAAATGATAACAACGAAAGTAATGTGAACGAAATGACACTATTTCAAGATTCTAATATTGAAGATTCTTTTGAAAATTTTGAAGATGATATTTCTATGGAGATATAATGTAGACATATATTAATACATATATAAAATTAAACAGTTTAATATTTATGTTTAAAAAAAATATATATATATATAATATAATATTAGTTTCCGCAATACAAATTTTAAAAATCAGTTAAAATATTAAATATAAAAAACATAAAAAAATACAAAAAATTAAAAACAAAAAACGAAAAAAAAAAGAAATTACAAAGAACCTTTTCTTAGACTGGTACCTTGTGGTGAAAAGGCTTATAATTGTACTTTTAAATGTAATTAAAATAGCAATTGAACCAAATCCGGCCACTTTAATTCGGTTAATGAATTTGTATATCATATATATTAGAGGTTACTTCGAAAAGAGCGACCCCAGAACCATTGGATTAGCAATGTTCAAATAATTTTATTTAATGTTCGATGAGTTAGCGATTTTTTATTGCATTTTCTGACTACATTTCACCATATTAAATCAACTATTTTGAATTTGATCATTTTGACTTAAAATTTCAAATCTATGCACAAAATAACCTAGGGATACTAATTTTCAAAAAGTTTACTGCAAGATTTATAAAGTCATCGATTTTTGTCCACTTTTTTCGAATTTTGCCCACTGTGCGGCCGGGCGTGAAGTTCACAAATTCGAAGATGCGAATGAGTAGCAACGGTTGCTGGGGCGCTTGTTGAACAACAAGCGCGCTGTCAGATTTTTGCTGGCCTCCTCTCGTGGAGGATGCGTTTCCCTTGCTGTATTATATCCGTGTAATAAAGTTGGTGTTCTTTCGTAAACGATCTCTGTCTTTTCTTGCGCGCGCGAGCCGCGTGTGCCAGCGAGAGTGGGAGTGTATTCCCACGCTCGAAGACGCGAGTCGTACCGTCGACGCAGCTCGACGGACGAGGCGTAACAATATAAACAATCTATCAACTCTCACAAATTCAGTGGCATATTTGTTTTCACAAAATGTTAAATTCTACCAAACGAAGATGTCGACATTTTTATTACTCTTGACAAGTGTTATAAGGTTTATTCGTGTTGCTTATACTTTTACACTTAGTGTACGCTAATTCGTTTGATTCAAGATTCTTGCATAATGTCGGACAACAGGCAATAGGAACAGGGAATAATACAGGCAATTGTTTCTTAACCTATTGGAAAGCACGTATCAATGCGTGTATTGATATACGTGTTTTTCGATAGGGTTAAAAATCTATTGCCTCTATCATTTCCTCTTTCTGTTGTCTATTATCTGGCATTGTGCAAAAGCCTTAATTTGAACAAACTGAGTGTAAGCAACGCAAGCAAATCTATAGAAACTGCACTCGTGCGGTACGCGTCTATGCTCAACGATATCCTAATCGCCGCATCTGGCTGATTCGTAAATCCATGATATTGTATTAAGATCTCGCGGGAATACACTTCACTGTCAAAGAAAAACAGACTTCAGAACAATAATCTTCCTAAGATCCTAAACCTCTCACAGTGTTGGCAATGGTTGGCATATTAATCTACATATCAATACACATCAATTAGAATGTCAACTAGCAATTTTGAGAGCCATTGTTCATCGAATATTACGATGGGTTCGATACCATTCTCTTATTACATAACTCTTGTAAAAGAATTAAATGAACATGACCACAGAATGCGAACAGAATTTTGTAAATGGGCACTTGACATATTCGAAGAAGATCTAGGATTTTTCTGGAATGCGAAGATTTAAGTGAGTCGGATTGCAGTAGTGAGCACAGCGGCTTTACTAGACCGGGCCCGGCCAGTTCTAAGACTGGGAAGAAGAAAGGAGGTTCCACTAAAGGAATTTCAAGAAGCGCAAGTAATAGCTACATGCGAGATGAGGATGCAGACCAATCGGTAGTAGTCGTCTCGGATGGAGACGCGGATGCTAGCGACAGGTCACAGAAGAGTGAAGGAAGTTCCTCATCGAAAAGGAAGAGAGGAAGACCTCCCAGTCGGGACAATATGTCGGACTAGCTGCGGCTAAGCTAAAGCTAGCCGAGGCAGAAGAGGACGAGCTTAGGCTTCAACAAGAGAAATATCTGATGGCGCTGACGACAGAAGAGCTTTATAACAAAATTGGGTTCAATCTCGATGACACAATAGAAGAAGTAAGGAAAAACACTTCAGTGGACTTATCTAGGCAAAGGAGCCAGATTAACACGGGAAATCGACCGGTTAGAAGAAGACCCCCACGTGTAGCTGCAGTTACACTGACGTGTCCCCCGGGACAGTACGCGGAAGTTCTCGGTAAAGCTCGGGAAAAGATTAAACTGGAAGAGATAGATGTATCGACTCTACGATCTAAAAGAGCAATAACGGAAGTTTTGGTATTGGAGGTTCCGGAACCGGATGACGTCAATAAGGCCAAGATGCTTAAAAACAAGCTTCAAGAAGCTAATGCTAACGCTCGGCGAAATAGAGGGCGTTAAAATAGCGCGTCCGGTGAAATCTGCGGACCTGCGGATTAAGGACGTGGAGTCGATAACGAATGAAGAAATCCGTAGAGCGATAATCGTCGTTGGAGAATATGACGAAGAAGATGTAAAAGTGGGTGTTTCCAGAATGTCATCCAATGGACTGTATACAGTATGGGCTCGCTGTCCAGTTACCGCGGCGAATAAAATAGTAGCCAACGGAAGATTGGAAGTGAGATGGGTCTCCACAAGAGTTGACATGCTGGCGGCTTGGCCATTGTCATGTTACAGGTGTCTCGAACAGGGACATGTACAGGCCAACTGCCGAAACCCGATAGATAGAAGGAATAATTGCTATCGGTGTGGACAATTGGGATATCGAGCAAGAGAATGCGTGGAGAGGCTCGATATGTGAAGAGGCGGGGAGGCCGTCAACACACAGGGTAGAAGGAGCTGCGTGCACTGCCCCTAAAGGAAGAGGTATGCAGTAACAAAGGAGGTCGACCCGCAGTACGCGGTGGCCCTCCCCTCCGCGAAGAGGAAGACCCCGTCCTTGTACGGCGAGGATACGAAAGAGGAACCGATGGACACGGATTGCATTGGAGACCGACCCGCGGTGACTCGCCCCAACGTGTTGAAGTGAGTCCCGTTCCTGTACGATCGGAGAAGGAAAGTCTGGAATAAATATCGACGAACGAACCTCCAAAGGAGCAACGAAAGAATAGAAGGTATTCGGGTAAGGAGGAACCTGAGGAAAAGTCGCCGCCTTCCCCTCCCAGGGCAGAATAGTTCGAGTTATGCAGACCAACTTAAACCATGCCCGTCATGCTTAGGAACTTTTGTATCAGAGCATAGCAGAGCTGGAGGTTGCTCTGGCGATCATAGCAGAGCTGGAGGTTGCTCTGGCGATCATAGCAGAGCCACATAAGATCCCGAACAATAACGTGCAGTGGATGTGGTCTATGGATGGCTCGGTCGCGTGTATGTGGCGTTTCTCAGGAGAACTCATTCCATGTTCACTAATTGAGGCAGGTCAAAACTTTGTTGCAATCAAGTGGGACAATCTGGTGATAATCGGGGTCTAACTTTCGTCTAGATTGAATCGGCATGAATTCGAGGAAGGTTTTACCAGAGTAGAGAGATGTGTGAGGGCAAATTCGCCAGCGTCAATCATCGTGGCTGGTGATTTTAATGTCAAATCAGCACTTTGGGGATCCGCAGTCCGAAATACTAGAGGAGGGATTCTCGAAGACTGAGCTGAATCCCTGGGATTGTGCTGCATGAATGTAGGCAATCAGAGTATTGTGTGAGGGCACAAGGGGAGTCGATTGTTAACACCTCCTGGGCATCCCCTACGGCAGCCAGAAGAATAATTCAATGGTTCAGTCGGAAATGGAAACACTATCCGACCATATGTATATATAACCATGGATATACAGATACGGGCTAGACAACCGGAGCAGGATGCGAATGATCGGGGTCAAAAAAACCCGCACCCCAAAAGATGGACGCTATCTAAATTTGATGCGGATAAATTCGTTGCAGCTCTGGCAGCAATTGCATGGCCGGGTAATGCGCAGGATCCTGTGGGAAACATAGAAAAGGGGATGGCCAAGCTGAGAGAAGACCTTCATGATGCGTGCGATGTAGCTATGCCTCGCAATACGCATAGAGCACTCAGGGCTGCCTATTGATGGTCTGATACCATTACGGAGATCAGAAGAGTCGCAATAGCAAAGAGAAGAGTGTGGAAAGAATCTCGAGGCACCGAGAACGAGGATGCGTTGCGAGGTGAGTACCAAGCAGCTAGATACGAACTCTGTGCGACCATCAACAGAGCCAAATCTGGTGCGTGGGACGAGCTCATCCTGACTCTCAATAAGGACCTCTGGGGATGCCAGTACAAAATTGTATGGGAAAAACTGTAAAAAAATGGCCCCTCCCGAGATCGGAGACTCTGGAGTTTCTCGGTGAAGTGATAGACACGCTGTTCCCGGAAAGAGAAGAGAAGCACGATGCCCGGTATCCCGAGGAAATAGTGTGGCACAACGCATAGAACATCAGCGAGGAAGAGCTCGCGGTAGCGATAAGAAAGAACTGCGCGAAAAATGCTGCTCCGGGACCGGATGGTATTCTTGATAAGGTGCTGGCTCTCGCTTATGGAGCTATCGGTAGTAGAATAAGAGGAACTCTAGCTAGATGCCTCAAAGAGGGAATATTTCCTGCGATTTGGAAAAGAGCCAATATAGTCTTGTTGCATAAGGAGGACAAACCACTCGATAGTCCCTCGGCATTCAGGCCAATTTGCCTCCTGGATAACCTCGGTAAACTACTCGAGAGGGTGCTGCCGCAACGTGTAGTAGAGCACCTATCGAACGTGGGCTCAGATTTGCACGTGAACCAGTTCGGGTTCAGGAAGGGCAAATCCACCGTGGATGCGATCCTTTTGGTTAAGATGATATCTCAACAGGCGATACAGGACGGAAGGGTTTTGATAGCGATATCCCTGGATGTTGTTAATACATTCAATTCCCTCCTGTGGAACAAAATCATGGAGGCGTTGAATAGGCATCTGATATCGGATTATATCAGGCGCATACTAAGAAGTTACCTGAATAATAGACGGCTGGATTTTAAGAACAAGGAAAGCATCGAGTGCGAGAAGGAGATAACGCGTGGTGTACCGCAGGGCTCGGTTCTGGTCTCGGTGCACATCTCTGGGACTTGGGATACGACCGCATTCTTACGGAGGTCGTCCTGACCCTCAGCTGCACAACAGTCTGTTACGCTGATGACACAATAATGTTGGCAGCTGGGGAAAACTGGAATGTGGCAAAATCCAGAGCAAATGAGGCTCTATGAAGCATAATGAGGACGATAAGACAACTGTCGCTGGAGGTAGCTCCCCTCAAAACGAAAGCCATGTGGATCCATGACGGTACGAGAGGAGATCCACCTCGCACCAGAATTAAAGTCGGCAACGCTGATATATTAGGGGGCAAAAGGATGAGGTATCTTGGTATTACGTTGGACAGCAGGTGGGACTTTGTGGACCACTTCAGACAACTGGCCCTAAGACTTGTTAAGGCGGCGAATCAGATGGGGCAGCTCTTGCCCAACTTGGGAGGACTGGGAGGCCACGTCAGACGTCTCTATGCGACTGCGCTGCATTCTATGGCGCTGTACGGTGCGCCAGTCTGCGGAGGAGGCCCAAAACCTCAAAAAAAATATAATCCTTCATGAGGAGCGCACAGAAGAAAATGGCGATTAGAGCCATTAGAGCATATCGTACGGTTTTATACGTGGGATCGACGATACTCGTGGGGTTCGCCCCTCTGGAGCTAATGGCGGTCAGGAATGCAGAGGTCTACCGCAGAACCAAGAGGATGCGTGAGAGACTGGGCCGAGAACTATCGAGCAGAGTTTCTAACCACATTAAGGAGCAGGCTAACAACTGCCTTAGGGAGAGATGGAATACCTGGCTGACGGAACAGGGCCCCGCTGGTGGGGGACTTAGAGTTAAGAACGCTGTACAGCCCAGGCTTAACGACTGACTGCAACGAGGTTAGGGCGAACTGTTTTTTCGAACGACCCAGGCGCTCACGGGACATGGCTGTTTCGGAGCTTATCTGGTTCGTATCGGTAGAGATGAGGACGCGAAGTGCCAGGCACTGTGACGCACAAGAAGACTCCGCTCAATATACACTTGAAGAGTGCGTAGCCTGGATGGAGCATCGAGGAGATTTGACGCGGGCGAACTTGTCGATGAACGCAATAATCGACTCGATGCTGGAAAATAAGGAGTAGTGGGAGACGGTAACAAAATACTTTGACCTGGTTATGCTCGCGAAAGAGGAAGCCGAACGGGTGAGAAGAGGAGAAGATCCTAGACACGATCGAGCAAGAGATGGGGTCGTCGGACCCAGGAGAGGAGTGCCAAGGCCCGGTCATTGGGCCACAGACTGGCGCATAAAGGAGGGCGAAAAAGAAAATAACAATAGGGGGGAAGTTGAATGACATTGGTCACTCCATTCCCTTCTACCCCCCTCTTATCATTAAAGATGTAAAACAGAGATGAATAGAACACGCGTAGGGGAAGATACACAAATATCTCCTAGATATGGAAGTCGTCAATGGGCAGCAATAATTATTTATTAATTATTTGTTAGCTTTTACAGGCGAGAACATCTTTACACGGAATTAGGATCCACGTCGATGGAGCGGGGGTCCGGTGGTCGTGGGGGACTCCAATAGTTCGCCTTGGCATGAGGAGTTCTCCCCTTCCCCGGAATCCCCCCAATCCTATCGGGATACCTGAAGGGGTTGTTCATTTCCTGGGATTTGGACCAGGCGGACACCGAGCTTCCTTCGTAGGAGATGTAGAGAGGATTCTACCTAAAGAAGAAAGAAGGGGTTCAACATTATGGATCGGCAAGCGGGTCTGGAGGATGTAGTAATTTTCCAGTTCCCGAAGGACCCGCTTAAGTGGTGAGGAGGTCACCCGGGAGCGTTTTAGTGTGGTAGAACCGGACATTCCACACGTGGGAGGTGAGATTAGCTCTCTCCCTCGGGCCCTGTTCGGGAGATATCCTGCTCGAGGATAAACCAATGGAAGTCTGAATATTGATAAGTCTTTATTGGATACCAGAAAATTCTTATTGGCATCGACAAGTGTTTCACCAAAATCGTTGGACTCTTCACATGTGAATATGTCACGGTCAAATCATCGGATCTCACTTTTTAATTATATTCTCTCCGGTGCATCTCATTTAAAGTTTCTTCAAGATCATTTGCTAGAATACTTTGAAAATATTCCATTAAATATCTGTTTGAAATATTGGTTTCAGCAAGATGATGCTCCAGCGCATTTTCATTGTGAGATTAAAACCTTTACGGATAAGCAATATTCAAATCGTTGGATTGGTCAAAAAGGACCAGTCGCATGACTTCCAAAATCACCAAATCTCAATCCGCTGGATTCTTTCTTTTAAGGTTATTCGAAAAATACTGTTTATGAAATTGCACCTACTATCAGACCACCAGATTAGATATCATAAACAGGATAAGGAGAGTGTGAGGCGATAACTCCAGAAACACTGAGGAATGCGTTAGTAAAGTATAATGTAGACTTTGAATGTGTTTACGCAATAATGGCGATTTTAAACATTTGATTCATAATAAGACCTGAATGTAGGGTTTAAAAGTACAATTATCTAACAATAAGTAGACGGTTTAATCATGCTTTCATCAGCCCTCTTCACCCTTTCATCACCCCAGGTCTTGTCTTCATCGGCCGAATCAGCTTTCGGTCTTGCCTTCATCTCATGGATTAGCTCTTGGTCTTGCCTTCATCGATCGGATCAGCCCTCGGTTTTGCCTCATCAGCCAGATCAACTCTTGGTCTTACAAAATTAATTTTCTTTTCAAGAATACTATAAAATTGTGTCAAAAATAAATAAAACATAGTAAGTGAATTAATTTTTGTTTTAATAATGCTGACTGTAGCGAGTAATGACATGCCGCCACAGTCACGCGGCGTAACATAAAACCGCAAACAATAGTTGCGCAAGTTTCCACTACGCGGCTCATAGCTTAAAAGCCACGCACGCTAATTACCACCTGTTACCGCTACGCGTCGTTGGCCAGAAAAATCTATGCGTAAGCAAAAATCATGCAGGCCTGGTATATATAAGACATGCGCCGGACGAGCCATCTCACTTCGCAGCTTACGGGTCGTGTTATACGACACCGTAAATACAGTAGTGAACGTTCCACTTGCGGTGTGTGATTCAGAGCCTTGCTCTTTTGCCAGCAGTGTCGAGTAAGAATTTCCGCTCCTTTGAGCGTCGAGAACCCCGGACACCAGGAGAGCATGGTGGAAGCAATCTCTCGTTGGCCTCTTGGCCAAGTAGAGTCGTGAATCTGCTCCACCGAAGATCTTAAACATAAAAACGCTCGAAAACGACAGACGAGAGGACGGAGGTGGAAACCTGTCTTGCAAGATGGTAAACTCGAGCAGATCTGCGATCCAAGATGGAGGCTTATCTTCCTCGAGATCCCCGATCAGCCCTCGAGATGCACACACCCTTGGCCCTAAGCGACATACACTTTCAGCGCTCGGTCGACGCTTACACAACTCCGTACTCCACTTTCCGTCGGAATACAGGCGAGTCCTGAAACACGACAAGCCAGCACACAGATGGAGTCATCACCGTGCGACTCTGAAGACATCCCCACTTTCCCGCTTCGACCTCCTCCGACCGGCCACCCGGATCGAAACTGGAGATCAACAATAATAATTCGCTGTACGACGTATATCAACAAGGACCTTGGCCATATATGGGTGTGCTCGAAGGTCGTGGCGAATCTAAAACTTTTTCTAAATCTTCTGAAATTAAGGCGTCCATCGGTAGACACCGCCTAATAAAACTCAAACAAACTTGTACATATTGTAGTATAATAATCGTTTATTATGTCAAATACACTTCGTCAGGATACTCATACAAAATCTCAGATACTCTCGTACAAGACTTGGACCCGTCGCGCGGTCCTTGCTTATATATCCTCGGTTCACATTCTCATCCCTTCTCTGCTTCCATAAGCCAATCATAAGAATCTTAAACATAATATCCCTTCCTGTGGAAAAGGGACCAATCATCTCACTCGGGATTACCATTAGGACATAACATGTTAGGACACGTTCTCGTCGCCTGTTCTCGACTACAATATTGTAAATATACATTAGTTCACGCGAGAATTATTCTTCTCTGTCGCTACTTTTAACTTCACGTCCAAGGAAAATAAATTTCAAATGTGGCCATATTGACTAAAATACTGAAATTCTGGTGCGCACACATTGTACGCACGCACGCACGTACGTACGCACGCACGCACACATAAAATCCGGACATTTTAGGTAATTCTAATGCCTGTGGTCCTATAACTTTTAATAACTTGATAAATACTTAATCGAAGAATACTTTATTATAGTGTTTTGGAAAACTCTCGAGATAAGTTGTAAGATTGAGTAATGAAAAGTAGAGGGTTCCATTTAAGATATTAATGGAAACTTGGAACTAAATGGTTTTAAGGATCGCTGAATATGAATTTGAGGTTAAAATTCAAAAATTCAAAATGGTGGATTCAATATGGCGAATCAAAAATGCTGAAAAATTAAAATAACTTCTAGATTTTCATAAAACTAAAAAAGGTTTTTTGGATCTCTAAATATGAATTTTAGGTCATATAACAATTTTCTTGTTGTGTCTTTATGTCGTTTTATACAAACCCATACAAACCCATTCATACTCGTACTACCCGCTGCGTATGTGCAAGATCTCTGATTTCAAGAATCTGTAGCTCGGAAAATATAATTTTTCAGGGCTTGTGCCCATGAACATTTTTCATCTACGTATCGAGAACTAACATTTGGCAAAGTTTCAGTCAAATTGACCGAGACCGGATTTCCATATACTTTCTGCGGGGTCCTTTTTGGCCGCCATATTGAATCCGTCATTTTGAATTTTCTAATTTTGACCTCAAATTTGTTTTTAGTGGTATCAATAAATATACATAAAGTTTCATGAAAAATCTTCCATTAGAACGTCCTGCACATTTTGGGCCCAATTGTGATTTTGCTCTACACAGTGAAGGGGTTAATATAAAAATTTACGTACAAAATAATTTTGAAAGGAGGTCTTGTTTAAGCAAGCATCAATTGCTTCAATTTCAAATATACTTACCACCTGTGACTGTTTCCAAAGTGAAGGCATTAAATCTCCAGTTTCCAGCTCTTTGTAACACGCACTGTAACATATATAACCCAAATATAATAACACGATTCTAATGAAGTATGTACTATGAATAAAAAAATTAAAATGTGAATTCAACATAAGAATAACATAACAATAAAAGAATGTCATCTTATTCTGATTAAGAAATTTTTATCTTTCATAACATGATACGTACGCATTCACGCACGTACGCATGCACACTCGCGATCAAAAATTTAGATACATCGATACATTTATGCATGGTTTGAGACTTACCACAACACCTGTTAATGATAGATTCCTGAGTTTATTTTGAGACAAAAATTCTAATACCAAAATATCGAGGCTATTATAGTTTTTGAACAGAATAGGTTTAACCCTTATAAACACAGTGGTAAGTATACTGACTACCTTTCTTCTTTCACATTTTCATGGATTGTTTTCTACATTAATTTAGTTCGGTTTTTTTTGCATTTTTTAGGTGTCTATAAGATAGAAAAACATAAAAAATAGTATAAAACGTTCTATGAATTGCAAAATTATTATAAATAAACAAATTATGAAAAATACCCATTTTTTCAGGAATTTATTTTTCAGTAACTATACAAACATTTTTACCTAAAATTTTCTGTGTAAGGATGTTTGAGGTCGCTGATTATGAATCTAATGTCAAAATTTCAAAATTTAACATGGCGGAAAAAATGGCGGATAAAAAATGTAAAATTTTTAGAAAAATTATTGAAAATTGGATTTTTGGGGAATTTTGAGGTCGCCGATTATAAATTCTATTACCGAATAATATATTAAATTTGTATTTCTTTTTGAACTGTCAATTTCATTTGGAATTCTGAGTCTTTGTATGTTCTTGATCCACCATGTTAAGTCTGCTATCTTGGATTACATTAAATTGGATTGGATTGGATTAAATTAAAAATTTTTATTTCAATTTTGTAATCGGAGACCACGAACATACCCGAGTACATATTTTCAGTCAATTTCTATCGATATTTTACATTTTTATCTGCCATCTTGGAAGCAGAATTTTGAAATTCTGACTTTATATTCATAATTAGCGACTCAAATAACCCCCATATACCAACATTTTTAAAAATCCGTTCAGAAGAAAAATGTGCCTGAAAAGGTTAAAGTTGACCAATCAGCTTGTCAAAGATTCACGCGTTCAGCGACGCATATCGCGTATATAGAACGGACCCTTCCACAACATTATTTATTTTCATAATAAATACTTTAAATAATACTTGAACTTATTATATTTATCAACTATACAGCGTGTTAACAAATCATCGCATTGGCGGTATACCATCGGGTAGCGCGTGAAAATCTAAGAATAATGCCGTTTGTTTCTAGTTGATGCGATCATTAGGTGCCGAGTAATTAATTATTGAAAATAGCGCGCGAAGGTCAATAAGCGCGCGAGTCCAACGGAAAGTAAGAGAGGTGCGCGCCTCGGGACGGTGGTCAATCGGGACATGGACAATCGCAACGTGGTCAATATCAACGTAATCAATTGCAACGTGGTCAATCGGGACGGTGTTCAATCGGGACCGTGGTCAAGCGGGATGGTGGTCAATCGGGACTGTGTTCAATCGGGACCGTGGTCAATTGGGACGGTGGTCAACCGGGACCGTGGTCAATCGGGACGGTGGTCAATTGCATCGTGGTCAATTTCAACGTAGTCAATCAGAACCGTGATCAATATTAACGGGTGCCACTCTGAATTTCCATTCTTTCCCCTTACCGAGGCATTAGTTATTTTATAGATTTTCTTCATCCTCCGCATCAAGTTCTTGTCTATATCTTTTTCTTGTTTATATCTTTTTCCAAAATGCCTCATAATTTAGCTCTATTTACATTGTCAAAGGCAGCCTTCAGGTCGATGAATAATACTCAGATCTCCCTATCTCTACCTGCTTTCCTTGCTTTCTCTCTCTGTATTAGATGTTTCAGAATATAGACATTATCTATGATCGATCTTCCGCTTCTGAATCCAGCCTTACTCTCTGGAATAATTTCCTTTTCATCCCCCTCTTTATCAAGTCTGCTCCTAATAATTTTTGCATATATTTTGTAAGCAGAACATAATAGCGATATGCCTCTATAATTTTTTATCGCATTAACATCACCTCTTTTGTATAATGCTATTATAATATTTTTTCTCCATTCCTTAGGGATCCTTCCCTCTTTCCAGACTTTCATTATCACTTCTGATAACCCTTTCTGGTTCACCACCGTAAGTCCACGCTTCCATCGAGAATTCCATCGCATCCTACTGTTTTCTTCAATTTCATCCTAATACTGTGTTTCTTATTTCCTTCTCGTCTAATACCTTTTCCTCTTCTATTTTATCCTAGCCTTGGGTGCTACAAAAATTGTCTATGTGTTCTCTTTCTTCATCCTCTTCGATCTCTTGTCCTTTGAGTAAATTCATGAAATATTTTCTCCACTCATCGATTTCGATGTCATTCTCTATCGTCCGCCTTTTGAAGTTTGTGCTTTTCCTATTTATAAAATCCCAAATCTCTTTCTCTTTCTTTAAACTTTTAAGTACTTTTTCCTCTTCTTCCCGTTTTTCTTTCCTCTTTTTTTCTAAGTGATTCTTTAGTTTTTTCTTTTGTGCTAAGTATTCTTCTCTCGTTCCACTTCCTTTCTTCCATTTGTGATGTGCCCTTTTAGCTTCCCTCTTCCTTCTATACAGCTTCTGTCCCACCAATCTTTGTATCCTAGCACTCTTTTATCACTTTTTTTGTAAACTAGAGATTTTTTAACCAGATCTTTTAGTTTATCCTACATTCTGTCAATTGTTGAGTTCTCGTCCCATGTCTTCCAACCGATTTCTTCTGAATTAATCCTATACTTTTCTTTACCTTCGTCTCTCCAGTCAATTATCTGCTTTGTAGACATTCTGCTGTCTTTTTTTTTTCTTGTTTGGTACCTGCTCATCATCCTTTTTCCACTTCCTTTCTTCCTTCTCTTTTCCGTGTTGAAGTCCTTGTTCTCCTCTTTTTCCTTTTCCAGGACAACCTTTACTGGCATATGATCAGAGTCCACCCTGCTCCCAATTCTAAAATCTAAAATTCTTTCCCTAGTTAGTTCGTTTATGAATACAAAATCAATAACCGAACTACTTCTTACTCATATATACGTAAATTCCCCTCCCAATCTCCTTTATTTTTACCGTTCAAAATATCTAATCCCTTATCCCACATTTTTTCTAAAAATCTTCTCCCCCCATTGCCTATTCTTTTATCTTTGCTCTTTCTTACAATACCCCATTCTTCATCATCGCTTCCTAAGTTACCTATTCTTAAGTTAAAATCTCCTCCTATTATAAATCTTTCATTTTCATACATATTAACATGTTTCT
This sequence comes from Tetramorium parvispinum, assembly GCA_011638315.1. Taxonomy (NCBI): domain Eukaryota; kingdom Metazoa; phylum Arthropoda; class Insecta; order Hymenoptera; family Formicidae; genus Tetramorium; species Tetramorium parvispinum. The sequence goes on from VBVR01003323.1 coordinate 14,914, forward strand.
CTATAATACATTCTATATTATTTCCTACTCTCGAGTTGTACACCATCATAATGTTTATTATATCCCTATTTTCTTTGAATCTTAAATGCAATACTCCCTTCGTATCGAGTCTTATAATCTCTCCATTGTCTTCTCCCCAGCCTTTGTTTTTACCTACTAAAATTCCACTGCGAGCTCTTCCTTTCCGTTTTTCTTTTTTTGCTGTAATAACATTCCACGCGTGAGTCTGGCAGTCTTTTTTGTAAGTTTATCCATTTCTTATCTCCTATCCATGTTTCACAAAGACCTATATAAGCAAATCCTTTTACATAATTCCAAAAATCTACATCTTTATTCATTAGGCCAGCCGTATACCAGAAAATCATTTCTCTATTTCCTTTTTCTTCGATTCATGCCGGATTTTCCTTCCTCTTTACCACTGCCCTCGTTCCATCGTTTTTTTTCATTATTGCATTTTTTGTCTCTTTCTCGATGTCGTCCCAATATCTCCATCCTTCATTCCACCTTACCTATCTTTATTTGTTCTCCTTTCATTTTTTATTTGTTCTTTCATTCTTCTCTGCCTGGCCCACTCGTTTATCTTTTATTGTATCTTTTTTTTCCCATGTCAGATCATTTTCTATGTATATTTTACTTCCTTTAAGTTAATTTTTTTTAAACCTGATTCCTTTTTTTCCTCTTCCTTTGCCAGTTTTACTATCAGAACTTTATTACTTCTCCTGTATTGGATCACATCATCTTTTGCGTTCAGTTCCTCTCTTAAAAATTTTTGAGCCCATTCCTTTGCGTCTTTTATATCATCTTGTCTATACCTTTAATCACGATATTATTTTTTCTCTCTTCTCTTTCTATTCCTATTAGCAGCCTTTTAACTTTATTTACCTCTCTCTCGTTTAGCGAATCCTCTCTCTTAGTCGTCTCCATCAAGTCTATTTTTTTCTTTTAACTCTTATTTCTTCTTTCAGTTACGCTCTCTCTCTCGCCTCTTCCCTCATCTTCCGAATTTCTTGTCTTGTTTCCTTTCTTTCCTTCTTGTTTTCATCTCTTAATTCTCTCTGCTGTCTCCTCATCTCTTTCATCTCCACTACTAATTTCTCCAGCACGTCCATACTTTTATCCTTTTTTTGGGGGTCCGTTCAATCTTCTTACTTCTTTTGAAAATTTCATCTTTATCCATATCCTCTTCTGATTTTTCTTCCTCTCTTTTTCTTTTCACACAATCTTCCATGGTCTTTATGCTACTTGTACTCCAGCTCCTTTCTCTGCTTAACAACTCTGTCTTGCTTGATCTCCCTACCTTTTTTTAACTTCAAAATTCTCTTTGCTTTCCTAACTCCCTCCTTTCCCGGTTTCTTTCATATTTTACTTCCGTCTTCTCTCCTTTGTGCTCCTCTCTATGCTTTCTGTCGGCTGATCAACTAGCTAAGATTCCTCGTTTACCGACACGTCTCTCCTGTTGTCCTCTGTATTGTGTCCCACCCGCCAGATGTCACCTGTTACCTAAACCTAATCTCTCTCCCATGCGCCCGCTACTAACCTCCACATTTACCGCCTCTCTTTAATCGATTCAATCTCCAATATCCCTCTCTCCCCCCTCTCGCCACCAGCACCTCCACCTCTATAACTTCCCCGCTTTGCCTACAACCCACCTCTGCCTCACTCTCCCTCCGCTCTCGCACCTATTTCACGCACCGAACACGTCACACATTCAACATATATCCGCATCCATCCACTCCGCCTATCCAAGTCCAATAATGATAACAAATCTTATCTATAAATAATAGAATTTTGGAAATAAAAGTCGATAGTACCAACTACTTTTGTGATGTAAGATGATTGCACTTGCAGCTCAACAATCCATACATGTGCAGTTTGTTATACAGTGAAATTTATTTTAGAATGAAAAAGCAGCTTTGGAAAGAGATTATGAGATAAGACTGTATAAGATTTTGAAAGTTCACATAAATGTTTTTATTACGTAGAACTTTTTATTTTTAAATTTTTATTTCTTCTATTTTTAAACTAAATATATTATAAAAATATGCAAAAATTTTTAGAAAATTTTATAATTTTAGTTCTTTTGAAACCTCCTCCCCTATCTTTACCACATCTTGTCTTCTCATATATCTCTTTTATTTTGTCTATCAGTTTCTCACTTATCCCCCTCTTCCTCATCATTTCCCATAGTACCCTTCGATCTATTTTGTCGAAAGCTGCTTTAAAGTCCATAAAGAATGCTCATATCTTTTTCTTCCCCTCGCTTGTGACCTGCTCCACCCCTCTCTCTCGTCTAATTCCCTCACCAACTTTTTATTTAGAATATTTGCATGAAGGGGGTAAGACAAGGATACCCACTGAGTCCAACTCTCTTTAATATATACATAGCAGATTTGGAGGATGAACTAAGAAAAGGAATGGGAGGGGTGGAAAAGGATAAAATGTGATCATTAGAGTATGCAGATAACATTGTGGTAGTGGCAGAGGAGGAGGAGGAGGGGTTAAGAGCAATGATAAGAGGACTACAAGTATTTTTAAAAGGAAAGAAATTAGAGTTGAGCGCAGAAAAATAAAAAATTATGGTGTTTAAAAAGGGAGGGGGGAGGGAAAAAAAAGATTTTGGTGGTGGGGAGATAAAAGAATACAAGAGGTGAAGAAGTATAAATATCTAGGATACTGGCTATGAGTGGAGGAGGGGAAAAGAACAGGTGAGAGAGAGGGCAAGAAGAGCAAGGGTTGCGATGGGATGGGTGTGGAGCTACGGGGAAAGAAAATTTAGCGGAGATGTGAGGTGGAGATTGAAGTTGTTTGATAGTATCGTGAAAGGAGTGCTATTTTATGGGGTAGAAATATGGGGGTATAAAGAGTGGAAGGAGATAGATTAGCTGCAAGAAAAATATTTGAAGTGGATTTTGGGATTGGAGAGATCAACACCGGGATACATAGTTAGGGAAGAAACGAAGAGAAATAAATTGAGACGGGGTGGAGAGCGGGAAGGATTGAAGAAAGGTTACAAAAAGGGGAGAGGGGGAGATAGGGAGGAAATGTTTAATAGAACGAAGTAGTGATGCGTGATTCTGATTCGATTATTTGAGAATCGATGCTTTTTCATGAATTAATCGTGATTATTAATCGATTATTTAGACGGTCGATTATTTGCGAATCGATTATTGTTTCTTGGTAAT
>VBVR01003324.1:0-15360 GCA_011638315.1 Tetramorium parvispinum
TATAAAGAGAGCTGAAGTATTTTTTTTATTCACTCTTGACGAAAAGCTATAACTAATTTTATAGTTAATAATGCTTATATTATATTTCGATTATATTTCGATTTTTTTTTCAATAAATTTTGCCTTTTTCCTCAAGCGGTTACTAGATTTTCTTATATATTTCCCATTTCCATCATATACTATGTTCAAAAATTTATAATTTAAATTATAATAATATATTCTTTAATTAATTTTGAATAACTTTAGTTAACTTCACATTAGAATTTTAATAATGTTTTAGAAATATTAAAAGTCACGCTTATTAATTATTTTAACCTATAAATGATAGAATAGTTTACAAATATATTTCAATCTTAAAACAAATATATTGAAAGATATTCAACATTTCTTTCTTACTGACGTCATTACAAGCAAGAGCCTTGAATGCAAAAAAATTTTTAGGACAAGATAGAAACAAGAATTTTGGGAGTCATGTTCAACTATAAAATAAAATCTCAATTGATTGAAAACGTGTAAGCATAGATAACAAAATGAATACATTTTATACACTAACTGATGAAGTTCTAACACTGACCAGCAGATGTTTTAATATCATCTACAGGCTGCGTTCCGATATTCACTGTCAGTCACGCACATTATAGATTTTCAGTACTAGCAGTGAATTTCAGAACGCAGCCTAAGTTTCAGTTCTCTCATAATGTTCTACAATTTGAAATATGTCTCTGAGCCCTGATAGATCAAAACCTTTATGAAAATCGGTGAAGTTCTTTCTGATGGGATTATGTTATAATCTGATATATCTTTTGTACTTTTATATAATAATAAAGAAATATAATAGTACTATTAGTTAACCTATTATTTAACATTTTACGGTTCATAATTACCATACAATAAATCGTGAGCAGATATTACTTTTTAAATAATTTTGTAGATAATTTTTCATTTTTCTGGTTTTGAATAAAAATCGTCGGATTATTACTCTCATTACGCATGTTTTTATTGCAAAATTACGTTTTATAATGCTAAATCATAAATAAAAATTAAAGTTATTAATACCATTCGCAAGCTTTGAATTTTAATTTTCTTTTTGCCATAATTGCTCGAAGTATTTTATTAATAAAAAATAACATTTTATTCACATCTGATATGATAAAGAACAAAATAATAAGTAACAATCCAGTCAGCAAAATGTTGGCAGAATGTTAGATGATAACAGATTTGATAAAAATGTTAGTAGACTGAGCTCATCTGAAGTCTCATTCTGCTAACATTTTCTTAATAGAACTTGTTGTTTCCTACGTTAACAGACTGATAGCAGAAATCAAGCAGATGCTGACAAGGTCTGACGATTCACAGGTTATTATATTCATCATATTCATCAGATATTACAGTCTGTTTGAAATCTGTTGCATTTCTGGCATTCAGATCCTGGCAGCAGTCTCTGCGCATAATCTGTCTTTTCAGGTTTAGCTGTCAGGGAATATATTTTCTTAAATAACTTCAATTTTAAATAATTTCGATGAAATCAAATTTATTACGCAATAAAATCGCAATAAAACTACAAAAGATATTTGATAATGCAAGACTTAGCAACTTGGACATTTGCAGACTTAGAGGAAATGGCATTAAAAACTATTGGCCTTAAAATATTATTTTATCGCTGTTACATGGATAACATAATAATAGCAACATCTATGAATAAAAAATTACACATATTTGCAACATATTTAACAACTACCACAATTGATTAAAATTTATTATTAAATTGGAAAGTAGCCATCATTGGAGTTTTCAAAATTTTTCTTTAATAGAATTAATAATACTTACTACTTATAGTCGTTGATTGATTCCATAAAATAATGTTTTTAAATTGATATCTATATTAGCTTCCAACTTTATATGTATAAATAAAAAGCTTTGCATTGAATCTTAAAGACGTAGCCCTGACTTAATGTTCTTGGAATATTCGTTGTAAGTTTTTACGACCCTTAAAGATCCTTTCGTAACATAATTCAATCTAATAATTACATTTTACGATTTAGTCAATTATAGAATTTAATTATTTCTTAAGAATGGTAGACTATATAATGTAGACTATATAACTGTAGACTATATAATATAATCTTTTAATGAATTTTGATTTTTATGTTCTTTTACCACTTCGATTTAATTTAAGTTCTTATCTCAGAATAACGAATTTTTTATGGACCTTGGTTTTAACTTTGATATCACATACATTACTTATGTTTCCTATGATTTCAATCTTTTAATAAAAATATTTTTTCTATTTTCTAAGAATTTGTGGACTTTCTTAAATATTATAGTTTCTATTCTTAAATATCAATTTTGCAATGTTTATTTTTATAATTTGATTTTTTGCCTTACATATATATATATATATATACACATATTATTATCTATTATTATTTGTTATAACTAACGAAAATTCTGTGTACATCGTTCCATTTTCTTCTTATTTTCTTTAGTTTTCTTTGTTAGAAAATAAATAATTTTATTTAACATCTTTATCATATATTCACTTATTTTGGCGCACAATTTTTCTTAATTTGTTTCAAAAGATATTTGTATGATTAAAATGTCGTGTAGACGTTGCAGCAATCTAAATAATTATTGACTTTTTCCGCCAATAGGTGTTTTAGAAATAATGCCATCTATATATTATTAACATAATCAGTTATAATCATAACAAAATTATTCAATAATGCCTTGTAGGGAACACTTGGAATACAATATTAAATACTGTACCCCAGAGAACCGTAATAGATTAATATTTAGAGATATATAATATAGATTGAAAACTTCTGAGTCTTTCTCTGTATACGTCATTGTACCTTTCATTATGTTTTTTTATTTTGCTTTAGAAATAAAATGTATTTAATAATTTTGAAAATACAAAACTTTACATTAAAACCTGAAAATACGTGGTCTGTTCCGAAAGTTTGTAGACTGAAGTTACTATTCTGAGTTTGAGTCACTAGGAGATTTGATGTGGGTTTCCTTTTCAAAATAGCGGTCTTCACAGTGATCTTTTAGACACACTTTCCAGCGATGCACTAACTTCTGAAACACATGTTGCAAACCATTCCTAGCCCGTGCTAAATTTCTTTCCTCTCAACTCTTTCTTGTGCATTGGAAAAGCCCAGAAATCGCAGGATGAGAAGTTCTGGAAAATTCGGAAGATGGTCTAGAGACTGGCCACCAATTTTCCGGAAAGCTTTCCCTACTGTAAAAAATCACGTAATAAAATTATGTAACAAAATCATGTAATTAATGACGTGATTAATCGTGTGACGAATTGTTCCAAATCGGTACATGATTGTGAAAATTATTGAAATTACTTTTTCGTTGTTGCATGTAAAATATAATAATTTTAACAAAATAAATTATTTTAAATTAAAATCATTTATTCTGTTAAAATTATATTTTATTGTCTACAACGAAAAGCAATCAAACAAAACTTTATGATTCCTATATAATTTTATCTAATTTGAAATAAATTGTCATTTCTCAATAATTATGTGATTTTTAAAGTGATTTTCATATATCATGTAATTTTCACAATCATGTACTGATTTGGAACAATTCGTCACATTATTAATCACGTCATTAATTACATGATTTTGTTACATAATTTTATTACGCGATTTTTTACAGTAGGGATTGATTCAACTAGTGACATCCGGATCGTACCATTTGAATACTCGTTAACCATGAAGGTGAAAGGAACATCAAAATCAGCATCTATGAGTAAAACGCATTAAATGGAGGCGAGAAACAATTTTCGTTTCAAAAACGACTACGAACTATTTTCTCTTACTCTCAGGCTTTCTTTGTTTTACCGCTTCTCGTACATATAAATACAATTTTTTTCCATGAATAAGAATTAAATTTTGATATTACACTATCGAAGCTAATATATAAAATATACTTACGATTGGTACAGATACAGTCTTATTTTAAGACAAAGTTCGACATTAGAATATTTTTGTTGCAAAAGTGAAAACTAGATATATTGAATTTACTTAATTGAAAATATTGCAATTTAAATACAAATGTTCAAACTATAAATACAATTCGGCAAGCATTAATATTATCTGATGATAACATTATAACCCACATGGCATGTGATGTTACTGAAACATTACATTCAATTAAAATGTTTCAGAAACATTACATGCCGTGTGGGAAATTACATTACAATTCTTGCAATCGGATGATCAAAATATAAATATTATTGGCATAAGTCTCAAATCTAAATAAAAGTACAACATTAACTATTTTTATTATTACGAATATTTATGTTGCTGGTTTGCGCACGTGCACGCACACATACACATACACGTACATAAATCCATTTATTCGCATTTAACTTTTTTAAAAATAAATTTTTATAATATTAAGATATATATTAATATTATACATTAAGATTGCATATATTATAATATTAAAATGTTGCAGTTGTCGGTTGGATATTATTTACTTTTGGTGCATTTCAAGTTCCATTCTGGATGATCTATGTGATATTTTCAAAAAGAAGTTTAGTACTATCCGAGGTAATCATGTTTGTTAAATATTAGATATGTAAAGTAAAATTTGATACGTTTTTTCCAAAATTTAAAGATTATTTATAAAAAATAAAATGCAATTAAGTATAATATTCAAAATAATTTCTATTAAATTTTATGATCTTTCTCCATATACCGAGCTGATTAATACAAAAGTTTGTTTTTTCTGAGAGATACTTTGTCTACTCTCTCTTTTTTAATTTCAAGATATATAATTTTAATATGTCTATTTTAGTCTGCAATTTTTCGGGACCTTATTTCTTATATTTCAAGATGACAACTTTTTACAAGACATTATCTGAGATTTCGGGATCATGAATGGGGTCCGAAAAGTCCTATGCGTACGGCATGTTGGCGTGAATTTAAAGAAATGATGAGAAAGAGATGCGAAAAGCGCAAATGCTCGCGAATGAAGCAGCTTGTTTATGTGATTTTCTGCTTGGAGCATAAGCTCGTGTAATATCATTTTTATAAGTCTTAGGTCTTCAGTTTAAACCTGAAAACTTATTTCTAATTGTTATACAAAAACATAACGCGTAAAGAAAATAAAATAAATAATGCAGGAAACTATAGAGTGCAACCACTGACTCACACGTTAATACAATATAGACAGGGTGCATTAATAATGCACAATGCATTTGTACTCACAGACATGATTAGAGCGCACCGAGCATTCTCACCTATAAGCTTTGTTATATCTTTCTGTTTTTGTTTATCAAGACATTTCATAAAACCAGATATTACAGATATAACGAGGCATATTGGAAAAGAATGCTCGATGTTTTTGTCCAGTCTATTTGTATCTATTTCTCTTAACTTTCTTGAGGCGAAATCTGGAATTAAAGAAATATATCCTTTAGAATAAGATTTATGGCGAATTAAAGAAATAAACACAATCATTATTGAGAATGAAAGAGACGAAAAAAATAAGTCTCTGATAAAAAAAGACGAAAAGAGAACATAATTTGAAATGCTTTCTAATTTTATAGATTCGATATTTAATTTTTGGAGGCAGGGGAATCAATTCCTAATAATTTATTTTACATTTACTTCTTACAGGGAGAGTTATTTATTTTGTAAGTCATCATACGGCGTTTGTGTATCACAGGGCATGGATAAAATTGAAGCTGCGCACGAATTGCGTACTTGAGATATAATATGTAAAATAAAAAATAGTTCTAAATTCGCATTACATATATTAGTTTAAGTAATTTAACGGATCTCTTACAAATATAAATACTTTTTTGAAAGCGTAGTTCGCTTACATAATTGTGAATATAAATAGCCTATGGATGGAATATCGTTTCTGATGACATAGTACACATCTGTCTCTAAAATTTGTCTCTAAAATATAATAAGGATAAGCAGGCCAATAAAGCAGGCCAGAAAATCGGTAATATTTATTATGCGATAATATAGCATACTGTAAATATACAAATGAAATGGGACATTTTTTTCCATTATTTTTAATAAAAGAATATAAATGACTTCGTATAAACTATATTATACTGATCTGTTCATCCTTATTTAGATTTTTCTCTAAAAAAACGAATCGAATTTAATTTTATTTACCTCTAAAACACACCTCTCATTTAATTATATTATTTCCACTTATTTTGCAAGATATTTTCGAAACTATTTTCAACAAAATAAGCATGTTCCTCTCGTGTAATTTTGAAATCAGGCAATATATAAGGCTATAAATATGTAGATACTAATGCACAATGCGTCACAAACTCGGAATTTCTTTCTTTTTTTATAAAAATATCGAAGTTGTTAAAATAGTAATCGCAAAATAAGTGGATTGCCTATTTTGTATTTTTAAAAGACGATATTTATAAAATGATATTTTTTAAGGAACATAACACAATAACAATAATGTTCCTTATATAGAGTATTCCAAAATTAATCACTTTATTTCTATTGTAATTCTGAAACCAGATAAAAATACAGATTAGAATTTTGCAAAATGACTAGATTATTAATTGAAATTTGTTTTTTGAGTGCTATGATGCATACGTTACACTATCAATTTAAATTTTAATCTTAATGATAAAAAATGCGGTTAAAAACCCAAAATCTGTTACTTATTCCAAATTTCATTCCAATATTCCAAATTTTATTATAGGTATAAAGGTAAATAGTAAAAATTTAGAATTCGTGTTTTTGTTAACTAGTTCAAAAATTGTAAGTTGCAGAAATAAGACAATTAGTTTTGTGAAACCCTCTATAAATTAGTTGCAAATATTTTCAAATCCATACATTTACTGTTTGCAAAATGTGACTTAGGTATATCAAATATTTATTCATATTATAAAAAATATAAATTTATGTATTATGGTCAGTATTGTTTTAAATAAATAGATAAGTTTTGAATGGACAAATAAATAACTTCTTGCAATTGTTAAATAAATAATGCAACCAAACTAATATTAATATATTATTTTTGAAAACTGATAATTTATATTTCTTGCTAATAATAATGTTAAAAATAAATCATTAATTGAGTTTTGTGATAAATTTAAGTACTTGTCACAAAAAACACCAAACGTTCGTTAAAAATACTGATCATAATTTTAATAATTTTTTCACAATACTAACGAATAAATACGAATCTTAAAAATGTACTTTATCTTAATTGTAGTTACATATTTTAATTGGCCTGAGGCTTAATTAAATAAATTTTAATTGTCGTTTATAAGTACAATATTATTCGCTTATATACCTAGATTAATCAATATAATTTTAGAATTATATATATTCTCTTCAATATATTGAACTATTCAAATAATTTTAGAGTTTCTTTAATACAATAATGTCAATAATATAAAATCTTATTTTGTTATTATTGACTAGATACAACAATACATATTTAGTAAAAATTATTATGATATTGTATAGAAGATATAATAGATTAATAGGCACATATGTGTTCTCCCTGCGAAGACACACATAGGCTGACATTTATATTTTTGTTACCATAATCCTAATAAAGTTTGTTTTAGCTAAAATGAAAAAGATTGAGATTGAACATCTTTATTTTTAAGACCAGTTAGTGAAATGTCATGCTAAGCTTCATCAGAGTTGCGTAAGATAGGCCATCTATTCTATTAATAAATATTCAGAACAAAGAAAAAATTCTGTTTATAACTTATCTTTTAATTCACGGATTAATAGATAGCTGTAAAATCTTGATCAAATCGTGCATTTTCGCTGGAAATGTAGGATATGCGTTGATTGAGTTATATATAAGTTAATGAAAGCTATAAAGGCAATGAGAAAGAGTTTAGGCGTATTTAACCAGTCTACACTATCGAACACGTGTGGTGGTATGTAAAAAAATTAATGTATATCAATACACAGTGCAAAAAAAGTTTACATGATTTTTCATCTGATTTTCATCATGATTTTTATCCAATATAATAATTTTCTGACAATAAATGCGAATTAGGGACTTTAATATTTGCCTGTTCTTTGGGAAATCTCATCACAACACTTTAAGTACTCTATATAACTATAATTAGCGATTTATTCTTAATCACAAACTTGATGATCGAATTTTAACATAAACAATTGAACTTTTTCTCAAACAAGTAACAGATAAGTTTGTACATTACAAAATTGGCCCGTTCAGAGCAAAACAATTTTTTTCCTTCACTATGATATGTAACTGATTAACACATTCACCGCCATGACAGATACCGGTGACCGTCATTGAACTTTTTGTTTATGCCTCGTCGGTCACCGATTATTCGGTAAATGTGTTAAGATACATATAATACGCAATTATTTACATTTATAAGAAAAAACAAAATAAAATAAATTTAAATAGCTGACATGAATGGAAAGTCACGTGAAATACACTCAGCGCTAAATATGTTCAGTCCGCATATTGATTTGTCATGCCAATTAATTGCTATTGCTAATGATATAGTCAGCGATTTTAAATTCGCTGTCTTGAAGACTGTTATAATATGAATGCGTAATATTAACTTTTCGCATTCGTAAATATTAAAGCGCTTTAGAGTATCCAAAATATTTCTGTTTGAAACTATGCTTTTGTTACTACATATAGGAAAGATTACGATATTACATTACGATATTAGGGCGTAAAAATAGTTGCCACTTTGTACTAAAATAACTTCATGTAATACTTGATTCAACAATTTTCCAAAGGGAAAGAGTGAGAGAGAGAGGGGGGGGAGGGAAAAGAGCAAGGAAAAAGAGAAGAAAAAGAGAGGAAAGAAGATTCTAACTCTATTAGATCATAATATGCATAACTCTTTTTTTCTTTTTCCCCCTTTCTCCTTCTCTCTCTCGTATATTCCGTGAAATATTAATAAATTTTTCAAATATAATTTTAAATTACCTATTGATTGAATTATTACATCTGCATTGTTCTATTGCGGCGGCATTGGAGTATACTCGTGATGTAATATGCGGTAAAGATCCGAGAAGATTAGCGCCGCGCAGATTGCCAGCGAAACCGCTTCTTCCCAAGAAACTGTGAGCGCACTTATAAAGACGTGTTTGTAGAATCAACACATCGTCGAGATCCTGTTCGCTGTAATATAATCATGTTACATTATTAATTTATTGTGAATGAAATCAGAATACATTCCTGATTCGTGTAATTTTTCCATATCTATTCTAAATCCTAAAAAATATATTTTATAATTAATTTTATTTTTATAATTTTATAATTTTAATATTTTATAATTTACAATTAAATTTAAATATAAGTTAATGCTGTTCTGTACTTTAATGAAACGAAAGTAACAGTTTTCCTTTCGTGTAACTCTACATGGATCAAGAATGGACAAAGAATGCTTTAATACTATTCAATGTACATGTATACCTTGCGGCAGCTAAAAATTTTTGGAAAAGTTTATTAGGAACAGTACGAGGCCGATCTACGGTATCTTCATAAAGATCTGTTTCTCTGTTATACAGATGCAAAAAGTCGGAAAGTTGCTTTGCGGTAATGGCAGCTCGATCCTTATCGCTTAATTTACTGCATGGTAACTGCAGAAAAAAGATAATTTTAATTAATTAATTCAAATAAATAATCTAATTAATAGTTTATAATATAAAATTATTATATTTTTAGTGAGTTTGGCATATAACGCTTTAAGGGAATCCTAAAATTCTGTTTTACCGATCAAGTATAATTTAATTTCAAAGGTACTTGTTTTACATGTAGAAGGTGTTAAACTTTTATATTAAGTTGTTACGATCGTAACTCGAGTCAACGTCAGAAGCCGATATGTAATAATTTTTTTTCGTTTTTCATGAAATCATTTACGTAAAATAAGTACTTTTCCTTCTAGAAAGAACATTAAAGAATAATACTGTTTTTTTAGAATCAGTTGTATTATTGCCTCTACTTTGATTCTGGAAAAGGATTTTTATATTTGTATTTTAAATCTTTATTGTTCTTTACAAATACAAACCTCTCTCTCTATCTATGCTGATATTAAATAATACGCAGTCATTCCACCAACAGCCAGAAGATCACAATTATTATGACTATCATACTACGCAAACCGTAAACCGCAGTACTCTAACTTCAGAGCTCTGTATCTCAAAAACTATGAGCTATGGAGCTTTACGCCCATTGAGACTTTTGTTGTACTCGTTGAAAACTATCATATTTTTTTTCTTTAAAAAAATTAACCGAAAGCCATTTCTCACTGAAATTCTGCGAGGTTCTTTGAAGTTTTGTATATCTATTAATTATTATTTTATTAGTGTTTCTATCGCGTTTCATATAAAAATGATTAATATTTATTAAAATGTAAGAGACAATATGTAAGTGTAAAATACAATCGTACCGAACTTTTGTTCTTGATGGTTGCCAGTGATATCTCCAAATCTAATCAATCAAGTTTAAATTTTATTCACATATTCTAAACATATCTCTTTAGTCTGTATTAAAATATCATTTTTTTTAGTTTTTTATATTAGTATTTTTATTTCTTATAGTAATTTAAAAAAATTTGATAACAAATTTCTTTTTTAATATATGTTGCTATTTTTTGCTTAGTTTTTTTATAAATTATTTAGAACTATCAGGACAAATAATGAAAATATACCTTAAATATCAATTTCAATACTAATGCAAATAAACTTTAATTTTTTTTATTTGCCATGATTAGAATAGACTCAATCGTGACAGTCATTGCGGACGAACATTTAGAAACGACTATACATTTTATTATATCTTACAATTTAATAAATATTAGTTATTTTCTGAAAAACGCGGTGGAAGTTATAATAAAATAGTGAAAAGTAACATACAAAATTACAAGTTTCTAGGTTTTGTGTTTATGAGAAAAAAATCTCCCAAAAATTGTCTGTTTTTCTAGTACCTCTTGAAGCGAGTATAATTTGAATTAAAAATTTAGACATAACACTGTTAAAGTATCTTAAATAATTTTCTAAAAGTAGTTTTATACAATATATAGCAAGATATGCAGCTGTTGCTTATGTATACCGTAAATAAAAATGGTGTTCTCAAACTGCAGGAGGAATGTTGAAGAAACTTCATAACGAGACTGCAACATCCTGGATCTGCATTAGGCTGTGATATTTTTCGTAATATGTAACCTAGATATAAGCCAAAAGCTTTCCTTGCTTCGCCAGAACTAGAATAATATTTGTATGATATATTTTCATATACTATGGAAAAAAAAAGAGAAATAGTGAAATAGATAAATTAATCTAGCTATATACATAATACTTGAATAATTGATATTCTTCATACAAATTTTGATAACAAACCTAAGTTTATTGCCATCCTGCATTAATTGTATTACTTGGCTTTTATACTTGTGCATATCTACATCTAAATTCTCTTTATTACTTCCTCTGTCTAAGCTTTGTTTGTGGCCCTTCACCAATGCTCTTTCATATCTTTCGTATCTACAATGAAATTATTAATCATTAATTTTTGCAAGATCACAGTTATATTAAATAAAACTATAGTAATGCATTATGATCCTATTTTTATAACATTCATATTCACTTTTAATTTTCTTTTTCATTGTTTTTGTATGTACATGATATGTAATTTATAACAAATTTTTATATAATTTTACCTACAAAAAATTTGAAAAAGTACTCTATTTAATATACATATTTATCTTCAACAACTTTAATATTATTCAAGATCATTATCTCAATAATATATGAAAGTCATCAGAGATTAGCATATCGTAAAAATTAACAAATTTGACTGTTTATATAAAAAATAATAATCGCAATGATGAACAAAAATGTAGCAAACTGCTACTATAGTCACATGAAATAAAAATTCATGATACAACATACCTAGACAATCTATCCAATGTCACTTCTGGAATAATATAGCCGGTAATGCGATTGGCTGTAGGAAATAATTGTTCATGCAACATTAGATTATGATTAGTATTAATACGTTGCGGTAATCTTTTTGGGCCAAGCGGATCCGATATTATCGGTGCACCTGTATTTGGATCTAAAACATAGAATAGATAAGTCAACTTTTAGAAATATTACAGTTGGCTTCGAAAAATGCCTCGATACTTTCCTGCGTTGAATTTACTACCAAAACAAAAAATTATATTTACCTATGTATTGCGAGTAGAGTTCCCAAGATTTCGGACTTGGGAATATTCTAACAAATCCGCCTCTTCTCTCAAACTGCGCTTTTGCAGATGCTACTATTCGTTGTTGCTCTGTACTTAAACCTGTTTTGTTTTTATTAATTCTATTTGTATTCTTCTTTCCTTGAGGCAACGTTTCCGCAGACTGCACTCTTCTGTACTGAAACAAGAAAACAATCATTTGCTCGCAATTTACTAATTGTTCTTTGTATTTAATGTTTTTGATTGTTTGTGAACTCCGTAACTTTTATATACAATTACAAGACACAGAAAAACTGTCGAACTTTAACATTAAACAATTATATTATTTACTTAATATACAATCTTTTATTTGTTTCCAAACAAACATATTTATCTTTTATTTATTTCAGGATCAAATAAAAATTTCCTCCTTTATTTTTTATTAGAAATAGAAAATTATTAATTTTTTAACATATCTGTAATTTGAATGTACAATAAATATAATCGGAATAAAAAATTAATATTTAATGAATATATTCTAGGTGGAAGATAAAGAAACATGAATATATTTAAAAGAAATATAAAGCAAGATAGCTTACACTAGTTATCTTTTTATTGGAATTCGCAGTAGCACGATTTAAATTTTGAGAGCGTAGAATTGGATCAACAGCAATTATGCCGACGAGAGTAAATAGGTCCGCTATTAAAGCTGACTTGAGTCTAACATCTAATGGCGAATCACATCCCAATGAAGGGGTTAAATTTACTTCCAGCAGCCATGGCTTCAGCGTATCATCAATCAGTATATCAAAACCAAATAGCTCTGAAATAGAAACATGTATATATATGTAATATAAAATACTATTTCTACTTTTTATAATATTAGATCAGATCAGATTTATAATAACAAATGCTTATCACAAAACAATCGTTTCTTTTTATCGATATCGATACATATTATGAATAACTTTCTTTTGACCGTATTTATGCACATGAATGCACATTAATTATATTAACATTAAAAATGCTATTTAAGAGAAATTATTACCGAAACACGTTTCAGGATGTTTCACGAATTGCTTTAGACCACTGACAATTCCAGATGCAGTAGCGAGAATTGACTTTATAATAATATCTTCTATTCGCTGCATAAGCGATTCCGTATCTTGACCCATTGAGCGTAAGTGTCTGAGTAATGCCGATAATGTCCATTTGTGTCCTACATCCTCGGCATCAGGATCTTCACTTCTATAAATATTTTTTAAATATTAAATATTAAATATTTTTATGTATAGTTCTTTTGTGATAATTTTTTTATTCAATATTTTTTAAATATTAAATATTAAATATTTTTATATATAGTTCTTTTGTGATAATTTTTTTATTCAATATACTTCCTAATTTTCCTGCTTTATCTTATTTTCCTCTCTTCTATCCTTTAGTATTTATTTCGTTTTCCCGTTCTTTTTTCTGTTTATTTGCATTTCTATCTAGCTAGAAAATATTACATAAATTGCAATATTTTCTTAATACGAAATAGCAAGCTTTCATTGCTATTATTTGCATTATAACATAGAAATAATTTACAATTAAATAGAGAAAAATGCTTTTTTTAATCAGGCTGGACCTTTGTAGCATTATAATATTTTTTATATGAATTTATATACTCTTCCATTTAATAAACTACGCATCGATTATTTGTTGAAACACAAATCTCGTTGGAATAGTAAATTCACATTTTATGTGAATTTGCAATATGTGAATAATGCAATTTACGATAGTTACAAAGATCCAGCCCAACTGAAAATGGTATTTTCCTTCATTTAAATATTCATCAGACTTAAATATTTACACTTAAATAAAGAGATCAAGAACTCTTCTCTATTTAAATTGTGGTATTCACATATTGGTCAAGTTTCACTTATTATTTATTTACAGTTTATGAAATAACATTTTCATTAATATTTACTGGTTATTGCTATAAATATCATTACCTGCCTCAGTAGTCGAATTGGTAGACACCCCTCACAGATTTGAGGGAAGTCCAGGTTCGTACCTTGGCTGGAATGATATTTTTCGCAATAAATTTTTTACAGTGATTTAAAAGATGTTTATTAATATCAAAAGTTAAATATATTATAGTAGCGATTTAATTATATGAATTCCAATGAAATTGAATTTAAGACCGACAAATAATCGACGCATATTTTGCTGAGTACAAAAAATACCTATATATAAGTTCATATAAAAACTATTATTGAACTCTAACGATTTATACGATAATTCGACCAAGAATGAAAGAAATATTTGTTTGAATTTTTTTACAGGACCAAAAGAAACAAAAGTGTGAAAAGTCAGAAAATTTGTCTAAGCAAACTTTACTGCAAAGACTTCTCAAAACTTTAGCACACGTTATTATTTAAGTTGTTACTTTATATAGGATGTTCCTTAAAGCCTAGTGGGTTTTCCACTACATAGTATTATTGCTTATCAAAAATTGAATTGACAAGCACTGAACTATTTTTTTTGCTATAATGCTTAATTAAGAAGTAATTACTGAATAAAGTTAATTCAACCAGTTCAATCAATATTGTTCTTTAGACAGACATATGTTAATGAACTATGTCTAATAGTGTGCGTACCGAACCTAGTAGCAAAGCGCTCACGTATAATATTAGGTACATGACATATGTACTACATCCATCTAAAGAACGATATGCATAAACTTTATTCAATAATTACTGTTTTATTAAGAATTGCTGTATTATAGAAAAAAAATGGTATAGAACTTTTCAACTCAATTTTTGATAAGGAAACAGTACGTTTCGTTGTTTTGATAAGGGAACATTTTGATAACAGTATGTAATTAGTGAGCGTTTCTTTTTAAGAAACACCTAAAGAAAGTATTTTACATTCTAAGTGATTTTTTTCTATAATCTCATATTCTAAGCTCACTGTTTTACAGCAAACATATTCCTCTTTCAATAAAGTAAAAAATACTTTTTTTCTATCTTAAATATTCTTGTTTATATTTTTCTCTTGATTTCAGAGGAATCCTCTTAAGATCTCAAAGTAAGAGTAAAATCCTCTAAGATTTAAAGGATTCCACGTAAATCAAAGTTATTTTTTTTTTTTTGGGTGAACATCCCCTCCTTTCTCTCTCTCTC
>VBVR01003325.1:0-10343 GCA_011638315.1 Tetramorium parvispinum
GCATTATTATCACCTTTTCGGTGATATCGTGATTTTTTAATTTTATTTTTCATTATAAATTTTCAAAATTTTTAAATTAATTTTTATTAGAGAAAACGTCAAGAGAAATCTGTATAATTTTCGATGGTCGACGTTAAACTTTTGAATAATTAAATCTCAAAATAACATTTCCTTTAAAATAATAAATAAGTTTTTACATGGAATAAAACGGTGACGAACAATAGATTTTATTTTATCTCTCAGTATACTTTTGAAAGGTTCCCTATTTTCAGTTAGTTCTAACACAGAAGTTATTGGTATCTTTAGCGTTTGTCAGGTGAGAAAAAGTCGACGACGAATTGGTTAAAGAAGCTGTCATTAAGATTGAGGGCTTTCGGTACAACTCATATAACGTCGTTCAATCTAGCTCGGAATCGGATTGCATCGTGGTAGTCTTCTTTCCTTCGGCAAGAAACGTGCAACTCGATGGCTGCAATTTGCAGCGCACATTCAAAGGCACGGCAGCCACTTGTTCTATTTGCGACGAGAGCCTCAGCTGCTGTTGCTCGTTTGCCTTTGTCGTAATTAGTGAGGCGAGAAAGGCGGGATTTTCTTCCAGAGACTTTTGTTAACGAATAATTATTTGTTAATCCCTCAATCACGTTTTTGCGAATTTCTATTTCCAATCGAGTCGCGTATCGTCTCGCTATTTTGATGACGAGTCACATTTGGAGCAGCAGCTTTTCCGTTTTTTCCAAAAGCTCTCCCGGAGAGGGTGGACACGCTTACGTTGATTCTTGAGTCCGCATAAGCCGTTATCGATAGCCGTTAGGGGCGATGGGATCGGATTTGGTTTGCAGCCGTGGTAACCAAGGACGGAATTTTACATGAAGTAGAAACACGTTCCATTTGCCTCGAGCGTCCCACCGTTCTGCTACCGCTCTGCGACCGCTGTTTTCTCATGTTTAATTCAAAATTTGGACGTTGGTCGCGCAGTCGATATGCTTTGACGATTCCCGTCTGACTAAGTCCGTGTCCTTCTTCCTCTCCTTCGTACGTGTGCCACATCGTTCCGTTCGTTTCTCGCAGAGAAACAGAGAGCTTCCTGTTCGATCCCGAATAGATCTTTTTATTATATTACCAACGGAATATGACTGCCCAAAGGCAAAGATCTCTGAGCGATTTCGATTTGTAACTTCACGCGTGAATTCAAATCACCTTCTGATGGAAACTTTTCTATTTTAGATCGAAATTCTCGTATTTACGAAGCAGACAAATATAGGCATCGGTACACATATACAATTTATGTTTCCACAAAGTGTTCCTTTATTAAAATACGAAATCTATAATATAACAATTTAATATGAATTATTATAAATTTCAGGCATTTGGCTTCATAATTGGCCAGTACTCTGCTGCTAATATCTATAAATCGAATCGTAAATTTAAAGAAATTTTTTTCGAATCGCACAATTGCATTTTAATGGATTTATTTTCCGTGATTGCTTTTTCATGGATATTCTTCCTTCTTTATATGTGAATTGAAAACGATGTATAATCACATATAATATAATATGATATACAATAATAATATACGTTTAATATTTAAATATCATTGAAATTTGAACAGAGGAATTTGAATGGTAGAATTTGTATGAAATATTTTGATAAATAAATAAAACAGGTAAACAAATATTTACGAGGATCGTTGAACCCGTCATCGAGCCATAACGACGAGATTCACGTTTGAGAGAAACGATTGAATTTCACATCACTTTCTGGGTAGGAGTCGATTAATTCTGACAAGAATTTCATTGTCACCGCTTTCTTCACCCCGTCGATCCCCGATTCGATCCGCGGGAATTTCCAATAATTGAAAAATAGATTCGGCTGTACGGGATTCGCTGTATGGTATCGAGAACTGATTACACGGCTGAAGAGAGCGCGAGGAAGTGGAGAAATAGGGGTACGATAAGTGAATCGAGATCCGTGAAAAAGAAAAGGGTGAGAAACAGAAGCGAGACGAGAGGCGAAGCGAGAAAGAGAGGATGATGGTAAAAGTTTAATTCGCAAAGTGCTTTGGCGTATCGTTAATTATAAGCAAACAGTGCCGGGTACGGTCTTGCAATTAAAACGGGAAATGCCCGATGGATCCTATGAGCATCGTCGTCGTCGTCGTCGTCGTCGTTGTCGTCGTCGCGACGTCGGCTCGTTCATTACGAGCTTCAATCTCCGGTGTGCGATGTTCAGCGGATCGTTAATAGCACCGACTCCTCCTGTCGATCGTCAAGAAAAATCGTCGTACGCTGACAAAGACAGCCCGAGCGCGCCCGCCGGGATTCTTTTTGCGAGTCAGCTTTTCCCACGTTGTGCCGCGAGCCGACGCTTTGTCTTCGTCAAAGAGCCAGTCCTGCGAAGAGAGCTTTAAAGTCGATGTACAGACCGTCCCGTGGAAGTTTAACTCTCGGTTCCCAGACTCGTTGGCCAGTTTATGGTATTATCGATATTCCCCCTGTGGGAAAGTTGACGCTATCTTTTTTTCGCTGACTTTTATTGTCGTTATTATCATCGTTTGTATAGTTATGACATATAAACGCATATATTTGTACAGATACAAATATATTATGTAGAAATAATCTGCTTCTTCTGTTATCTTATGGGAAAGTTGACGCTATCTTTTTTTCGCTGACTTTTATTGTCGTTATTATCATCGTTTATATATATAGTTATGACATGTAAACGCATATATTTGTACAAATACAATACAAATATATTATATAGAAATAATCTGCTTCTTCTGTTATCTTATTTATAATCTGTCGCAGTATTATATGTATATAGAATTTTATACGTAATTTTATTAATACAGTCAAATATTTTGTTATATTTATTAAAACCAAATTTTTTTCCCCTCTTCTCTGCGATGCTGATTAGTTCTCACTTGGCTCATTTTGCACTGCGAGAGTATCTTTCAGCGTTGAGATGTGACAGTTACTGTGACAGTTTTCACAGTTCGTTAGATTATCGATCAAAATTAAAAACTTTTTAATTTATCTAAATTTTTACATAAATTAAGATTTATTATATGATAATGAGAAATTTCACGCGCGAAACGCGCGTCCACCGCTACTAGTAACTTAAATTTTAGCTATCTAAAACACGATTTGTAATTATATAAATATCAATTGTACTTTTTCTAAAGCATAATGCATGCCAGCAAATATACATAGTAAACGAATGAAAATATCGGAAATTTTATTATAGATATTCTCAATGCTTTTTATATCATCATATTGTTTCATGAAGAAATTTTAACATAAAATATTTTAAAATAAACTTTAATTAAAATTTTAGCTGCAGCTTGTTTTGTTATCTGTTTAACTCTTTCAAATTTAAATAATAATATTTAAGTAAAACCACCACATTATTTTTCATTGAAAACTGTATTTAAACATTTTATTGAAACTGTATTGTTCTTAGATTTGATGTTCAAAAATAATAAATGATTTCTGAGATCTATGTATTTCGGACGTCATATACTTTATTTACAGAATATCTTAAAACTAACTTCTTTTTTTTTTGAGATATTTAATAAAAATTTTAATGAAAGGAATATGTTATGTTATAACATAACGCAATGCAATTGATGCTGAATCTGAATTTTAAATATATTTTATGAAATATTTTGGTATTCGATATCTGGACATTTTGAAATATGTATATCGCATTGATGTTAGCCACATAGGTTTTTAATTGTGCGTTGCACAATTGGTATTTACGGAAGAGATAGATTGTTATAGAAAGGCAATTTGAGTGTCAATATCAAACAATTTATTGAGACTGATACATGTAAAAATATAAATGGCTTTAAATCATAAAACGTGAATACATAGAAGCATATTGCGCAACGTTTTTATTATGCAATGGATATCATTGTTTAGAAATTTCATATTGAACACTTTAAAAGATTTCTTTCCTTTCTCAAAACAATTTATTACAAACATTTCTGTTAAATAATTTATTATTAAAAATAAAATTAAAAAATAATGATTCAGTCGCGGGCAATGTAACAGAAATACTAAAGTTGAGTTTTGTCACAATGCAATATGAATCAAATTTCTACTCTTTGAAGAGAGTGAATGGAGATTTCAAATATATGTATAGTTTGTAATCATGCATCGATGTCAATGATTAAAGAATTATATGAAAGATTATTACGAAGCATGATTACACGGGGGATATAGGACTGCAAAGAATTAGAGATTTTAATATGATTTCATTAATAATGTAGCTGATCTCTGCACTTTATATTGAACGATGTAGCGCACCTTACAAAGAATGTTCTTTGAAATTCTCATCGACGCTCGCGGATTGTTAGCGTCTGGAGGATAATAAACAGTTCTTCCATTTTATAGTAACTCCCATGGATTTTCCGCGAGAGAGAGACCGTGGCATTCCCGTAGATCCTGATTCCCCCGTGCTGCAGCTCGTGTCCAGTCGCTTCCTCTCTAAATAAATCGCCCACCCATTCGCCGAAAATATATTTCCCGTAGGCAGCTGCCGTCGTTTGTTACTTCGAGGGCACGATTGAAACGCAAAGTTTCACATTGGATGAGGGGTGGTGATATGGCCCGAGGTAACTGGCCGGGAAAAGAGACGGGGGTGGACGAGAGAGGGGTTGTGTAGGGGATTACATTTCGCATTCATGGAATTCCATCGAGGCCGCGTAAATCAAAAGTTCGAGGGCGTACATAAGCGCGGCGACGGGGAACGGAACGGAACGGAACAGAACGGAACGGTACGCGGCGAATATATGGCGAGCAGTGCCGAGACCGAGGAAAGAACCGCGATTGTTTCCTTCTCGGCATCGCCTTACGCATCATCGCGTGCTTCGATCCCGTTTTCTCGGGATATCTCGTTCGTGACAGTCGGAATGCACGAGGGGCAAGGGAAAAATCGTGAATGGCAACAGTGCTGTGATAACGGTGGACGGCGCGCGACCGCGTTACGTGCATCAGCAACGACCGTATCTCATTGTCAGACAGATAGGGAGACAGATAGAAAAATTTTATTTGTTTCTACGAGATTGAAGAAATTCTTAACTTGCCGATAGCACCGATTACCATGATAAACGGCGTGAGAGCTTTTTGTCTCATTTTTAATTGTACTAAGAAATCTCTAAGCGTTTATTTTGTTAGAAATGTTCATTTCGGACAGATAGGGAGACAGATAAGAAAGTTTTATTTGTTCCTACGGGATTGAAATTCTTAACTTGCCGATAGCACTGATTACCATGATATACGATGTGAGTTTTTGTCTCATTTTTAATTGGACTGAGAAATCTCTAAGTGTTCATTTTGTTAGAAATGTTCATTTCAGACAGATAGGGAGATAAATAGGAAAGTTTTATTTGCTTCTACGGGATTGAAATTCTTAATTTGCCGATAGCACCGATTACCATGATAAACGGCGTGAGAGTTTTTTGTCTCATTTTTAATTGTACTGAGGAATCTCTAAGCGTTCATTTTATTAGAAATATTCATTGATCGGAGAATAAAATTATATTTTAGTTATAATTACTACAATGGAAGATATATGTGAAGAATAATACTGATTCTAAAGATAAAAAGGATCGTCTTTTTATGTAATCATTCGCTGATTAATATTTATGTTTCATCCATTTTAAGCTAAAGTTTCTGAGTTCCGAATGTCATATAAATACATAATGGAAAATGTAATGTAAAGTATATCTCTGCATAATAGCGAGATCAGGAAAAAACAAATTATTTCAAGTTTATTTTTTAAATAAATTTAGAAGTTTATACAATTTATAATTGATTATATATTTTTGAATTTATTACCGTTGAAATAATACATACCATACATATCATATTTTGTGCATCTTTTTCCTTGATTATTTTGGTACATTAAACTCATTTAAAATTATTTATAATTTGCGTCGGATTTCAACATAAAATTCCATTTGTAATTTTATATTTTGGCGCACGCGTGTGCGTATGATTTTTAAAATGTTTTTCGTATTAAAAAATTATAAATGATATCTTATTTTAAATTTTGATACGGATAATAATTTACGGATTATACATTATACATTATTTTAAATGGGCTTTATTTGATAATTTAACGAATTATTTATATTATTTTGAATTTTAATAAAACTAAGTAATTTTCTTTTAAACTAAGTTACTTTAGGTTATCATAGCTTCATTCACTAGAAACTATTATTTCTAAAAAAAAAAGTAATTGCCTAAGTTGAGTGTTACATAGTACTGCAATTATAAATTGTATTCATAAAACAAGCAATCAATCTCATGCTTGAAGATAACAATTCATAACATTGATAAATAACTCGTATTTTTAATAATCCATACATTTAATTGATTTGAAACCCAAACGAGAATTCAATTTAATTAATACCAGTATAATCAGCGTCGGTTAATTATATCTTGCTGCACTCCTCGGAGTAAAGTGCTCTACGTTTTCATTTCGTCGACGATGAATTATATGGGAGGAACTTTCCCCTGGCGATTAATTAAACACTGCCTTGCGATATTAATTTTCAATGAATTTTTAATTACACATCGTAATAGCTGCAACTCGTCATGCAAAAGTAGGTAACGCTATTCTCCAACATCCAATTTGTCAAGCTTTATATATTCTGTACAGCTTCATCTCACAGATGTTTCCATTTTGAAAATAACTTTTTTTGGTATCCCGTCCGCTCTGCAGCGTTAGCGATCTTGTTTCGATTGTTGGATTTAGGTTCTGGCGGAAGTATCGTCGAGAGGAAGGTAATGGTTTATCTCGAACATCCAAAGTAGACACGATAAAGTTCAAGTGCCACCTGACGAAAGTTTCGAGCTTCTCACAGGCGGCTTCGCTCGGGCGGCCAGTCTTCCAATACAGAGGGGTGGATTAAAGCTGGATTGGCATGTGCATTACCACCCGCCACGCCTTCCCGCTTTTCCAGTTACACGATTTGTTCCCTCGCTGAATATCCCGCCGCGAGAAGAGGGCCATCGACGTCTCGCTGAATCAAGCGCAATCGAGATCTAACTGAAAAACTTTTTCTCAGTGGGAGCTTCCCGCCATTTAACGATCGATAAATAGCGGTCTATTAATCTGTGTGAGTACCAGGCGTGATTAGATGTTTACTAAGCCGAGAAAAGTAAATTTTAACGCTCTTCCATTTTGGGGACCAGGCATTCGATCCTGTGAACATATATATATATATATATATATATATATATATCTCTTAAGAGTTTAACAATTTCTCGTGATCTATGGCATCTATGTGCAACGCACTCGCCGAAATTTATCTACATCTGTGAATTGTGAACTGAACCGTGAGAACTACGTTCACGCATTTTTCAGTATTATTATTGCATATGGAAAAAAAAACAATATTTTATTCAGGAAAGACTTAATCTACCACATCGTTAAACTTTTATTTCTTTTCCTTTCCGTACATTTCTCTTTCCTCATTAATCTTTTAGATTTATTCGCTCTCTTTCTGCTGAATACATGTCACGTCTGTCTCTCTTTCTCTCATTCTCTCGCACAATATGTTTGTGAAATATGAAATTTAAGCACAGATCGGCAATGATTGCACGCACCGATGCATGCTCCGAGCATGCATAAACCTCACAATTAATTCGATACGAGGTGAATTTCCGTTTCCGCAAAACTCGGCCGGTCGACAATTGTTGCGGCCACGGTATCACGTCGAAAATTGCCGTTGAATTATAGAGGGATTAATATCGACACGTGACGTGGCTCATAATGCGGAAATCCTCCTCCTCCTCCTCCCCCCCTCCCCATCCTGCCGACAAAGATTCTTCAGGGCATCCGACCCCCTCGCAAGGCAAGGCGGATTCGACCACAATAGCTTCGGTACGTTCTCCTTCGAGAATTTGCGGTCATGCGCAAACGCGTAATTAGTTTAAACCGAGTAACGTGGTAATTAAGCCGGTTCAACTCCTTTATCACAAGGTGAAACGGACGCCACTGTCTATGTTAGTCTTGTATCTCGGTTGTTTCTGTGGCTTCCCCAGTTTATCTACTCCATCATGTTATGCATCTTGCATAACTTATAAGCGAGAAGAGTCTCATTCGAAAAACTTTCGCCAATTTTACGCATTTTATTATACTAATAGTTTTCTTTGTACATACACATCCGGAATGCGTCTAACGAGCGAGCTTTGACTAATTCGTTAATAGTAAATGTTAATAGTAAGCTATACGAGGGAGATTTTTCTGTCTTGGTCCTCCTAATAAATTTGATTCTGGTAGCGCAGGTATAAACACAACATTCGATCGATATTTGACAATCGTTCGCAACACTCGAGGGTTATGCAATCTTCTGAGGATCGTAATTGCGTCCAAAACGTTTCCCCGGGTATTATTTTCTTCTTACTCTACGACTCTTCAAGTAAAACGTTCCGTTTTCTCACGGAAGAAATTTGGTAGATCTACCGCATCGACAGCGAGATTTTCGTGAGGGAATCGGAAGAGTCTCTCTCGCATCGGAATTAACGAGAAACAAAAGGTAAGACGAGCGCACGCGGCCGTGAAACGCCAGTCGAAGTGGGAGCACGTCGGGAATAATACGTACAACGGCGCGCTTAGACGGCAGCAGGCAAGCAATTCTGAAGATTAAACCCGACCATATCTGTAATTGACTCCCCGGCACATCCTTGGCTTTTCATTATTCAGTCTCTCGCGCTGTAGGAGCGAGCAAACCAGGGACTTTTCCAGTCCCTCGTCGCGACTTCCAAAAGCGCCGTCCTAGTGCTCGGATTAGTATTTTCCTCCGCGAAGAGATGCCTTTGAGTTTTCCTTTCCACAGAATTGCGACGCGCGACTGTATATTCTTAAATTGTCATTTCATTCGTTAATCACAACGTAATTCCCTCCGTCTTCCTTCGACATCTCCAAACGGTCCTTCATTCGCAAGCAAACACTCGACAATTTGTAACGACGCGTCGTCAAGATCGCTCAGCCAGAACCGTCCGCAAAGCTGCAAAGCCCAGCATAAAGCGTTTGCGTAGCGCCGACGTCTCCCACGAGGGTTCATAAATTTTTACGAGAGGTTTTATGAGCTTCATATCGGGGGGACTACAGGTACGCGAGTTCAGGGGCCTACGTCATCTCGTCCTCGCCGTTTATCGATATCCAGTGACACGTCGTTTAACAAAATTCACAAGCGCGGCGCGGCGCGGCGCGCACGCGGTGCACGGCGCGAGAGCATCGAATTTCGATATTCTCTCGCGCGCGAGCGCCCGCTGCAATTCGTCCTTTGTCTCTCACTCGCCGAACCGGTCGCTCTAGAAACACACACGCGTGTCGATAGCCAAGTGTCTGGTTTAAAGCCGTCCGTCGGTGTTTTTCCTGTGTTACAGGTGCCAGGAATGTCCCGTGGTGAAGCCTACGTTCCTCTGCGGAAGCGACAATCGCACGTACAGCTCGCCGTGCCGTCTCGAGTACCACAACTGCATTCACCATACTTCCGTCCACATCACCTGCAAAGGATTCTGCCCGTGCAAAGGTAAGAGATACGTTTGTCCTACGCGCGAGTCGAGCTTAAACCGAAATGCTGATTTAATCTCGCCAATTTAAGGGCGAGGGAGAACTCTAGTGAGTCTCAAATAATCTCAAAAATGCATACATTTATAATTCAATTTTTTTAAACTATCTTTCTATCTCTTGTTTTTTTAAATAATACATTGTTCAATTTTTATTTCTGTTTTATGATACATATTAATAATTATTTTATAACTAAATAATTATATTCTTGAATTTTTAATGAAATCTTTGTTTAAATTTGACATTTGTTGCTGAGAAAAAAAAAGAAGAAACGTCACTTTTATCATACTTAACCCCTTCACTGTGGAGAGCAAAATCACAAAGTGGGCCCAAAATGTGCAGGGCGTTCTAATGGAAGATTTTTCATGAAACTTTGTGTATAGTTGTTGATACCACTAAAAACAAATTTGAGGTCAAAATTAGAAAATTCAAAATGACGGATTCAATATAGCGGCTAGAAAGAACCCCGCAGAAAGTATATGGAAATGCGGTCTCGGTCAATTTGGCTGAAACTTTGCCAAATGTTAGTTCTTGGTACGTAGATAAAAAATGTTCATGGGCACAAGCCCTAAAAACTTATATTTTCCGAGCTACAGATTCTTGTAGTTAGAGATCTTACACGTACGCAGTAGGGTAGTACGAGCATGTATGGGTTTGTATAAAACGACATAAAGACACAATTAGAAAATTGTTACATGACCTAAAATTCATATTTAGAGATCCAAGAAATCCTTTTATGTTTTATGAAAATCTAGAAG